>JAFVLL020005411.1:0-50492 GCA_021397915.2 Tor tambroides | reverse complement strand
GGATAATGGCTCGGCCACGCCCCCGCACGTACAACACATACACACATGACAAACCACGGGACGAGGGGAGACCGTGGATAAGTGAATCGTGACAACCATAGTGTTAGGGTTAGAATTAAGGTTTAGTTTAGAGATAGTTGCCCATAATTATGCATAATGTACTATTACTATATAAGTACATGTGATGTGATATGTAACAAGGACAACGTTAAATAAAAGTACTACTTTTTTATTTATTATAGGAAGGGTAGGTGACATGGTTCAAAACGATTCTTTTTGTTGAAAGTCTTTTTACTCTAAGTTAAGTGGTCTAACTGTATTTATATCATCTGTGGAAGGCGTAGGACAATAAAATGTTTGCCCAATCTTTTCCCTGGGTCCGAGGGCTACAATAGACTGGCCTACCTGCTTGTCAACGTACGTATTTGCATATCTCCACGCATGTTGTTCACGCTATCATTTCTGCATTGAACAAAATCCGTGGAGGTGTGCAAATATGTCATCAAGTCCTTATTATTGTAATATTACGCGCTTTGTACTGTAATGTTTTCTCACTGATGAATGGGACATGAAGTAATCTGACAGTGTTGCATTCAACATTCCACCAACGCCGTCTCTCATCGTGTCGCTGGTTAGCATCTGGTCTGTATGCGTTCACAGGTTTTGGAGGAGGCGTGGCTTTGGAAAGTGATTTGCAGGGAGGGTGGAACCTTATGCTTTCAAAGCTATTGCTAGCCTCTCCGAAATCGCCTACCCTATCTTTAATTTCTATGTATTGTGCTATTAAACGTTTCGTCCATGAAATATTCATAATAATAAAATATTTTACTTAGTATGCTTTTTAGGAGATGTGATGTTTGTTCAAAACAAATGAAAAATAAAACTTTCACACAATCACTGGACATTTTCTCACAACAGGTCTGTGATTTAAAAAAACCCATATACTTCAACAGAAAGTAAACACTTATCAAGGTAATCATTTATTCAAATAGTCACCTGCCCTCCACTTTTCACCACGTACCTTTAGACCGGCACTGCAGGAATAAAACAGCTAGCCGGGCATCCCTTGTCGAGCTCAGTTGAACAGCTGGACTGTGGAGTGTTTGGCTGGCAGAGAGAAGGGCACAGCTGGCTTTTAAAAGGAAGAGCTCCTCTTGAGCCTGTGGGAGGTCACAGCCTGCTAGGCCGCAAAGCGCTGCGCGGCAGGAGCCGTGTGTTAATGCAGAAGGTCTGCGCACTGTGTGCAGATGTTGTTCTGCTTCAGTGGCTGCCTCCTTGCACCTCTCTCTCTCTCTCCCCCCTCCTTTTTGTCCTGTATGCAGCTCTACTAAAGATGCGCCACTCTGCCCACATCCTCATGGCAACAGCAATCATATAATACCGGCATCATGGCTTACCTTAAATGGGCATAGACCACTGAAAACTCTACAAGGTCACAGCGTCCTTGATAATCTATGTTTGCTACCTATTTGAATGCGCCAAACAGCCTTTTCAAAACCATCAATTAAGCAGAGCTCTTAATGACAAACAGCTTTTGACCTTTACTGCTAAACACATTATGTGTAATCACTCAAACTATCCCATTTCACAGCATTTAAAACAAACCTCGATACGAACTGCACAAAAAACGTCCTTGCGTTCACCCTCACTTTCGCTCATTTATCGACCACGGCATGCCACGCGAGTATGGCAGTGGCGGGTCTCCATTGTGGTGATGATTCTCTGGAGAAATGAGAATAATGAGGCCGCATACAGACCCTCGGGGCTTTGTGACGTGACACCTGAGGAGCCAACAGAAGTCATCAAACAGCATCGTCAGCAGTGTCCTGACAGAGACGAATTGAGTGAGTAAGAGTTGAGTGACAGGCCACGCAGTGGGGAGGAGGGGATGGTTCTGAAGATCTCCCACTGTTGGGTACCACCAAATGTGGCACACGACAACCTCCACAACTCTGCTTGATGTTCCACAGCAGCCAGAAGAGAAGACAACTTTCAGTGAGAGTTTAGCAAGGTATATTATATATAGGGAATTTCACCAGGTTCATAAAGGGATAGTTCACCCAGAAATTAAATGATGTCATCATTCACTCTTCCAAAATTGTAGAACCTACTTTCCTCTGTGGAACACAAAAACCACTTTGAAGAATGTACTCCTGAACTTTTTTGTCCATATGATGATACTGAACCCCACTGAGGATCATTATATAAAAACATAGTTTCACTGTCCCTTTAAGAACTCATAAGTCTTTTGTGCATGTTACAGAACATAGATTCCTTCTTTAATAAGCATGTGCATTCACATTTTTCTTTTATGTTGTAATAACATACCTTGATGACCTCAAAAATACATTTAATTATGCCGTATCCATTTATCAGTAAGCAAAAACCTCACAGATCACAACATTCACATGAATCATTGAACAGCACAGAGGTCCTCTTATGGTTTTCTGACTAAGATGAAGCTGCGTTCCATAAAGCTGAACTTTATTCACTGCGTGAGGTGATCTGTAAAGCGAACTGCTCATTATTTTTTGACACTCATTGAGCCAAACAATTCATGGATGTTGCAAACAAGAAGTATCGTTTTTGACAAAACGGTTCTTTTGAAAACATGACGGTTTAAAGGTTACACACATATTACACATATTTTTTTTTGGTTTTGTTTTTTCATTAATTATGCATCTGAATCGGCCGTCAAGAAGTATGCCGTCTTGATAAGCTTCTCATTCTAGTTGTCATTCACAAATATGTTTTGCTTAAATAATTTATCAAAAGAGAGCAGGAATATTATCATTCAGGATCTACAACACTTTCTGACACTTGGAGGCAGGGATCGTGTCCTTATTCTGACAATACATGCAAACCTCTGGCCTTTCAGATGCATTATTTAAACATATTCTATTGAGTTTCCTTAACATGGACACAGGAACTAATACATAACACTGATGGCACTGACCCCAGACACTCCAGCACTGAGAATAAACAGAGGCAGGTGACTTTGAGTGATGGTCATCCTCAGACGTGCGTAAGCACACATTCAACTCAGTCCTCTTTTAACCTTGAGCATCGCAGACTGAGAACGTGAAAACAATAAAACAGGTTGACGATAAATCACCTCAGCATTTTGTAAACATTTACACAGTTTCGTTGAGCATCTTATAAGTTATCATCTATAATTCAGTGTAAAAAAGTGCCTTAACTCCAACGATGGTTGGTGATGGAGTAGAGTTAAATGTGAATACAAAATCAAACCGAATGACAGATCTGACGGGGAAACAAAGAGAGGTGCCAAACGAATGAAAACCTGGGAGTATCTGAAGATCACACAGCACAGCACAGAGTCTGCAAAAGCTGCCTTTTATCTGTGTGATTTTCAACAATTCTTAAATCCCCAGGAGGCTTTGATGACTGGGGGAACACTTGTCCCAAACCCTGCTACTGTTAAATGGCTTTAGAGCAGGGGCGGCAAACACATGGGCCAAGAAAGAGTCCAATTGAGGTTCCAGGATAATTTTAAGGAGAAAAAAAAATCTTAAATTGGTATAACATATTCAATCCATTGATACATTCTCCAAACCACTTATCATCTAGGGTTGCAGAGATGCTGGAACCTATGATATATTCACAATAATCTGTTTTTTAATCTGATAAAATATATTATAGCACCTCTGGTGAATTACAATTAATGAAATTAATCCATTCTTTTACCTCAGTACTGGTTATTAAAGCATGAAGCTGATGCTTTTTTAATTTTAGAAGAGTAGTTATGCATGCATTCACTAAATGCACACCAATATTTAAAAAAAAAACTATATTTACACACACCCAAATAATCTTTTTATAATCAGATTGATGGCTCCTTGCCTCGCCGTTGATCTGATTGTGCTCAATCCGAATTAAATTTCGATCAGATTTAAGGGGGTGGTGAAGATCTGAAATAACCCAATCATCAAGAAAAATTTAGCATGTAGGTACTTCAGTTCAAATATTTTCTCACATAACTTTCTTTACATCTCACATCTTCCAAACTGGAAGCTCCTGACGTATATATATCAGCTTTCTCATGTTTATTTACATCTTGCATCTTTCAAACTGGTTAGTGGTGGAGTGTAAATATTTACAAAAAATTTACTTTAAAAAATAATTGAAAAAAAAGTAAATATGTTGGTGACATTATCGAGGTGGCTTTCTCCAGTTCAGAAACGTGGCGACTGAGCAATGTGCATGTGCTAATGTTTTGTTCAGAATACATGTCTTGCACTAGAAACTAATATGTAAATCGGATTGCAACATGTAGTGTTCATATAAACAGAAATTTCAGAATCAGTAATCGGATTGGATCCACTGTGACTGATGAAACTTTGTGCAAGTAAACAAACCTTATGTTTCACAGAAAAGAGTGCTCCTTGTCAGTGTTGTGACTTTATAATCTCCAACCCAGAAAAGCTAAATTATTCCATGTTTGTTGTTAGAAGCAACAAGGGCACAGACAGGGCGGCCGCGACCTCAACCAGACGGAACATCCCAGCCTTATTGACTACTCTGTCACCCGTTCAGCCCGCTTCTGATTTGACATTCCATTAACGGCTCCCGTGGGCTGAGGGTTGACGGCAGAGGAGAAAGCTAGGGACAGCGGGACAGGATTTACGAAGGTGGTGGGCTCACCTCGCCACTGACCGCACAACTGCACAGGTCATATCCGCATACTGATGTGCGACATGCCCTAGTGACTATGGTGGAGGCTGAGTGAGGGTCATATTTCACTCTATACAAATACCCATAAACAGAGAAGCGAAAGGATTTGAAGAGCGAAAACAAGCTTGAACATTAAAAAAGAGCGAGTGGGGGAAAAAAAATCATGCTTTACCCGTAAATTTGTAATAATGTCAGCAAAGGTCAACAAAAAGGTCCCATTAGTTAATGCATTAAAGAGATAGTTTACCCGCCCCCCCCCCCCTCCTCCTAAAATGTCATTATTTACTTACCCTCACATCATTCCAAACCCGTATGACTTTCTCTCCTCAGTGGAACACAAAAGCAGATATTTTGACGTCAGGTAGATTCCGATTGGCTGTCAATGTTTTTATCATTCATCATCAGCTGATGAATGATAATATAATTCTGGAAATTATTAAAATGATATTGTTCTACTGTGTCATTATAACTGTCATTAGGGCTGCCAGGTCTGCGAAACAAAACCAGCCTGATTGACCCTTCGCAAAAACCCACCCTCCTTTGTTGCTGTTCCTATGTCCGAACAATAAATACAGTTTTGTGGCTCTCTAATGTGTCGTGACAGATCGCTGTAACACCTCAGATTCAAGCAGCATGTGAACCGATCATCTTTTCATATTTACCGGTTAAAGCACAAAATAAACATGAATGAACATCAGAAGGTATCTTGTTTCAGCCACGTCAATACACACCATTTTTCAAGTTTAAATCCACCAAAGTCATTCTACTCCCCTGTCTGGTTTGTTTGTCGGACAAAATGGTGATTCGGTCTTATGATTGCCTGTCAATCAAGCTCTGTTCAAAATTAACCCAGTCGTGTTTTGTTGAGGTTCTCCACTCCGTAGGGGGACACCTCCATCGAAATGGCGTTCATACATCGCTTTAACCTGCGGCAACAGATTATTAAAACTTTTTAATCATCATACTTGGTGTGAACATCTTTACCAACATTTTTACTACATATTAACTATTCTAACAGTTTATATACAAATAGAGAGTGGTACAAACGACATGAAAGTAACATACAAAAATGTGTGTGTGTGTGTGTGTGTGTGTGTGTGTGTGTGTATGTATGTATATATATATATATATATATATACATATATATATATATATATGTATGTATATATAGGAAGAGGAAGAATCCTTATCATCTTTACTATTAGAAATGGACACTCTTTCAACAAAACAGTGACTAGGGGTTTGACAGACTGTAGTGCCAGCAGGCATCAGCTTTCTATGTTTTATTCTGCCCAGCGTACCATACTGCCACATGAATGGAGCATGCTGGAAACACACTACTGGGATGGTGCAGCCATCATGATATAAATGTGTTTTATTACAACACAGCTGGTGGAAAAGCTGGAGAGACCTTTTTTGTTTTTTTCCATTCCTTCGGCCAGAGTATCTTGGCCATCTGGCCTTTGCGAACATGCAGTGACTGGTTCCCTTACACGCCTGCTGTCATACTGTTAAGACTTACTGAGGCTGGTGTATACAGCCCACGAACACACACGAAATCTTCTCACATTGTTCTCTGAGGACATTCATCTACCTCAAACAGATCTCTGGTTTTTGTGGTGACAAAGCAGCGGGAAGCTAAGCTGCTTGGTTTACGTAGCCACTGATGGATCTCCCTCCATCTCGCTGTCTTTCCCCCTCACTTCCTCCCATAATGGGCCCGTGTCATCCCTTGACATCCTTGTTTGCCTAACCTCCAGGATGCCAGTCGTTTACCACACTTACACACACATACCACCAGCTGCGTTCTAACAGTCACGCCACATCACCTGTCCAGATTGGCTGAGGCTGCCATGCATGTAAAAGCGTACGTGTGGATGTGGCGCTGCGAGTCCCCAGACATTCCTGCTTCTGATCGATAGATGTGTGTGGCTGTGTGTTTTAGCAGCATGGATGGTGTTTATGGGGAGAGAGTTTAGCTCTGTTTGCCTCTCCACTGGAAACAACAAGAAACAATCACATTGGGCGGCTCAATAATAAGCGAGTTTATGGAACGTGGCGAAAGCAGTCTACAGCTCTACATGAAACAGCCATCAGGGTGCCGGCCTGTCGCAGCAGAGCAGCGCTTAATATCAGCAGTCACCTTGTGATGCTTCAAACTGTGAGAGAAGGACAGAGAAAGAATGAAAGCCAGATACAGTGGCCCAAAAAGTGTCTAGACACTTAAGTCATACTTAAAGGGATAGTTCAGCCCAAAAAAGAAAATTCTGTCATCATTTACTCATCCTCATGTTGTTCCAAACTTGTATGAATTTCTTTCCTCTGCTGAACACAATAGAAGATATTTAGAAACAAAATAGTTACTGTTCCCCTTTGACTGAAACACTATGACAATATGGCTTTTTCTAGGTCTAGAATTATTCGAAGAAGAGGAAGAGGAAACAAAAATAAAAATATAACCAAGAAATATCAGCTCATTTTATTGCTTGCTTTATATTTATTTATTTATAATCAATACAGTGTTATCTTGAGCATAGGTCACAAAAGTTAAGTCACATACAATTTAAAATAAAGTTATTACATACAAAAACAATTAATTTTGTAATGTAATGCAATGATATTCAGTTAAATATCCAAATACTTTTCAGGCCCACTGCATGCCTGTTAGATCATAATGTCTGGTTTTCAAAACCCCACAATGCCTCTACAGGACAGCAGTGAGCAGTGGTCAGAGTCTTGTCACCACACATTGGCTGTATGCTGGGGATCAGGCCTGGCATTTGCACCAGTAATGTTGACATGCTTGAGCGTGTGTTTGCTAAAGCAGAGGCAGTCTTGTGGTGAGTCAATCAGACAGCCTGTGACTCATCTGCTCCTCACTTCCATGGCTGACTCTGCCTGATCCTCCACAGATTTTAGGCCATTTGCAATCCTTACATTCCTAATATCCTTGTCAATCCATCCATCATTCAGTCCCGTGCAAAGACATTCACTGTCTGGACGTACAGACATCAGCCCATATGCATTAATACATTTATGTCATGCTGACATAGTGTCCTTGTGTCTGATCTGATGTAATACAGACGGTTATGTGGTTATTTATCAACAAGTTTTCCAAAAAAAAAGGAGCTATGCAAAATTTGATATCCCTAGACTTTTATGCCTTTGGAAAAAAAAAACAAAAAAAACTAGTCAACTGCTTTACAGGTCAGGCTTTGCTAAAGGACTACAAGATAAAATGCATCTTTGACCTGGCTGTTTGTTGTGTGCTTGCACGCTCTGATCTCGTAAGTGCAAACTAAGTCTTGTTTCCTCACAGCTGAAGCATTATTAATGACCCAGGGTTGAGGTGAAGGGTTTTAGATAGCATGCAGGCCTGAATGGAACACCTGTGTTATTTTTTCATGAACGCAGATGTGAATGCATGTGTGTTTGTGTTTTTAGGGTGCAAAAAAAGTACAGAGTGTGCTGCTCGAGTGGTCAACACTTTTATTCTAGTGGGTTAGCGCTGTGTGCATCTGTGTTTGTGATCCATTGGGAGTACTTCAGCTGAGGGCAAGAGAAGCGAGAAACTTTGAGGAGGCTTTTATGTACTTTTGAATGAAACGATCCACAGAAAAGCTTTTATAAAAACTCATTTTATTCTGGCATCCACTTCCAGAGGGGAACTTACTCAATTATGTGAGTCTTTACTCTCTTTCGTCTTTTCCTATATCAGTGGGGTTTAACCCTTTAGCTGCTGTCGGAGATGAGTCAAGCTGAGCTGAACTTTTCACATAAGGTTATCTTCAAGGGATGTTTCAGTGTAAAGTTAAGTTCTGTTCATGGCATTTGCAGCTTAATGGCCATTATCTGTACCTCTGAAGATAATTTCAACTAGGCACTTCTAGATTTTAAATAAGCAAAGGATTTACAATAAAAGTTCACTGGACAAAGCAAGTATTCAAATAGATAAAAAATACACACACACACACAAAAAATATAGTTATAACTAAGAAATAAACATTTTATGTCTTAACATTAGTTCTATAAGATCTTTCCACTTCATTGTCATTAACAAATAAAATTTGTAAAGATGGTAACTTTCGCACAATACATTAGAGATCCAAGAAACAGATGTAAAACTCCACTCAAAGGAATTACTGTACATCAGTAACGCTTAACTTACATTGCTGATGTACATCAACTCAAAAATGATAGTTTACATCACCTACATGACTAGATTTTAACTGAAAAATGTAGGCACTTTAACAGAAACGCAGGCTCCACATTTCATGCTTTTAAAACCAACAGAATGCTTTACTTCCACTGTAAAATTAGTAACTTTTTTTTCAACACATTTCAATCAAAATAATGCCAGAAATGCTGTTTAATGAGCTTTACACACAAAACCTGGAATATTTCTTCAAAATATTGAATTAAATATAATGTGTGATACAGTATGCTTTTTTGTTGTGAAAGATTTACTACAAAGGTTTCATTTTGCTTTATGTGGACACACTGTTCTTGTCCGCACTGCTCGTGTCGCATAACTTATTGATGACTTAAAGCTTTACAGATATCTGTACTGAGTCTGTGTTATGAACTCTATATGCAACAAAGTCAAATCATGCTTCTCTCCTTTTTTGTCCGTCTCCATAGACTCTCTCCTTCCCCCAGGTCAGTGGTGCTGTGGCCTTGCCGAAACTGATGCAGGGGGTCTAAAACAGAAAGCAATGATCGCAGTGACAGACAGCTCTTCTTTATAAAGACCTGTCCAAGCGCAGGATGAGCCTTATGGCCCTGAAATGCTCTCTGGGTGACCACCTGCCTCTGGGAAAGCCTCAGAACATAGACAGGATGTCACAATGCTCTGAATCACACTGAATGAGAATGATGACTCAAAAAGGAAAGGAGTGACTGGATGGACAGAGGACAGAGAATGGAGAGGAGGCATCAGCGTTTTCTGATTAGTGGATATTATATACTGTACACACACACATTATTCAAAAGTTTGGTAAAATTCAAAATATTTTTCAGTTACACTTTATTTTAAGGTGTCCTTGTTACAGTGTAATTATACATTTAAGTACTGAGTAATATTAATTAACTACATGTACTTACTATATGCTTAGGGTTACTTGCATGTAATTATTCATAATTTTTGTTATTATAACAGTAGGGGTGCAACGGTACGCATATCGTGTACCGAACGGTTCACGGGCAAGTTCCAAATGGAAGTGATCATCCTTATCCCCTTCGAGTGGGAACTTTGGAGTGAGCAGGGCACGTGCGTGTCGTTATTTAGTCGTTTGGAACGCACTTGGTGAAGGGAGCGATCTCCTCATTATCTTCAGCTGGGATGTTCCCGTGACAACGCAGCATGTTGTCCGTCAGCAGATGTCGCTGTTTTAATGTCATAAACGTCTTTTTATTGTTGTTAGCATAACTGTTGAAAAATAAACCTGCATTTTATATTTAAAACGTTTTTAAAATATGCTATATATGCTATATAAAATGTTTTTTTTTTGTTTGTTTTTTTAATGCCATTGTCCATCAGCGAATCTGCTGACGGACACTGTTCTGCGTTGTCACGGGAACATCCCAGCTGAAGATAATGAGGAAATTAGATCGCTCCCTTCACCAAGTGCGTTCCAAACGACTAAATAACGACACGCACGTGCCCTGCTCACTCCAAAGTCCCCAATCCAAGGGGATAAGGATGATCACTTCCATTTGGAACTTGCCCGTGAACCGTTCGGTACACGATACGCGTACCGTGCACCCCTATATAACAGTAAGTACAGTACATGTAATGTGTAACATGGACACAATAAAATAGTGTTATTGATTTTTCTTATATATTTGTGAAAGCAGTAACAACATTAAAAACATTACTGTCACTTCTGATCAATTTAATGTGTTCTTGCTGAATAAAAGTATTCATTTCAGTCAATTAATCAATCAAATATCTTACAGAAACCAAACTTTTGAACTGTTGCCCATACATCTGTCCATCCATCCATACACATACACATCAGATTTTAAGTGGATATTGCTGTCAACCCCTATAACTGTCGAGATCCTGAGAGAATGAGGAAAAACAAAATAAATATACCACGTGAGCACCAGTCGACATGATTTATAGATACTGTATGGCAGATGTCTGTACAGTATGTCCAGAAAGTGATTGGGGTGATTGACAAGGCTTGAATGTAGGGATTGAGTGATATATAAACAAACACCAAAAACCGACACAGCATCTGTAGGATTAAAAAATAATAAAAAGTACTTTATATTTACAAACATTAATGATCTTGCTGAGATATACAGGAATGTATTGTCTAAACAAGACATTTTGTATGAACTATTAATGAACAATCAAAAACAAAATAGTATTACTGAAGACTTTTTTCCCCTTTTTTTCAACAATTCAATCATTTTTTTACATTGCAAGGCACAAAAAGAGGCTAGAACACTCAAGGCTGAACTCTCACACAGATACACACATGACAGACAGACAGACGTTTGTACAGATCTGGGGAGATGGATGTGTCAGCAGTCTGATAATGAAACGATTCAGATCTGGAACACTTGCGCTTCAAGCCAACATGGTGAACTGCAACGATTCATAAAGATTAACACACGCACGCACACTAAAAAAAGTTGAGTTGAGTTGAGAGCAGTGGCAGATAGAATGGGCACAGACACCCAACTCTGTATTTCATCTTAGTTTCCGTACTTCAGGATGCAAAATACATCATTATTATGTTGTATTCCTGTTGAAGGCCGATCCATCAGAGTGTAAATTGGTGTGGGTGGCTGTACACACGCCCTGGGTTTATAGAGAAATGGAGCACGGCGTGAGAGCGAAAACAGATGAAGTGTGTGTGTGGTCTCGGTTCATCTTTCAGATCTCCGACAGGGCTACTTATGGGAGCACAAAATAATAAGGATAATATATTAAAAAAAATAAAACATCCCCTGCTCTCATTATCTCGCATGATTCTAATCTACACAAAACACAAAGCCTTCCATGCTTCAGGCCAGGCCTCCATCCTTCACCTCGAAGTTAGAGGAATTAGCGAATCTGCATTTGTGCCAGAAAACGAAACATGGCAACTGATAATTCAACTTCAACAGTGCCCTGGCATCTAATGAGCTTTCAAAGCCGAGGAGACGGAGAAATGAGCCTGACGTCTGCACAAAACAGAGCCCCTTGTAAAATTAGCCTGCTCACTACAAATGCATCAGTGCTCAAAACAGAAAACACTACCATGCCAGATCACATGTTGGCCACTGCATCTTGTCTTTTTTTTTTTTAAATCCTCCATCTGTGTCTGTGATTTAGCGAGCAGACACAGAGCAGAAACAGACATGAGAACTTACTCTAACAAACAAAATGCACATGGCCTGGTCTGCGAGTAAAAGCAGGACCATATCCTAACAAATCTCCTTCCAAATGCACAGATGCAAAGACGAACGGACAGATGCATGCACGCACGCCTGTACATGTGCACACACTCTGGAGAGAGGCAGGGACGAGAACATTTCAACCATTCCATTTCAGTTGTACCCAGCAGACGGCTCCCCAGTGGCGGCGGTACACTCTGAACACGGCCAGAGACGCTCACAGTTCAGAATTTGAAAAAAGAAAGTGTTTTTCTATTCTCTAAGAGACAGACTGACAGAGAGACAGTAAGGATGGTGACAGAGAGATGGAGAAATAACAAAGGGGCATCATTGCCTTCTCCATCTCTAACCACACTGAAACCAAATGTCAGCCGTCAAAAGAACAATGAAAATACGGCTGTATATTGTACAGCAGTTTATATTTAGCTTTGTAAATGATGATTTCCAGCATAATTCAGTCGAATTTGAGCAGCAAAATAACATGTGCGCGCTTACTGTGAAGTGAAGGAAAGACAGAGAGCAAACAATACAAAAGAGCACTTCAAACAAACGACAGAGTGCTGTTATCTTCTTCTGACAGTAGTTTTACTTCGCAAACCCATCAATTCAGTAACTGAATAAATGCTATTCTTATGACAAAAAGCAAATAAAACCAGTTCCTGTTTGTGTATTGAGTGCAAGTTGCATCGAAGTAGCACTGAATTATTACTCATATAATTGCGATGAAGCAGAGCTGGTGGTTTTCCAGGTATTTCTAATGTTATTTGTAGCCAAACCCACCGGGGATCAGTCTCAATAGCGCCAAAATAGTTACACCCGAAGTGATTTCCAGCAACTCTAATTCATCTGATTTTACACACTTAAAAATAAATGGTCCAAAAGGGGTTTTAACAGGAATGCCATAGTAGTAGTGTTTTTGGTTCCCAGAAGAACCTTTCAATAAAGACTTCTTAAAATAATTTTTTTTCTGTATAATTTAAAGAACATTTGTTCCCACTTTATATTAGGTGGTTTTAACTAATACGTACTTACATTGAAATTAATAATTTGATACAATGTGCTTATTGTGTACATACATGTTTTTACCTTGCACTTATATTTTAAAAAATACCTGCATATAATTACTTCTGTAATTACGTTTATAATTACACTGATGACCCATCCTTTACACCTTAACCCACCCTTAAACCTACCCATACCACCAAACCTGTCCCTACCCTTACTTGTATCCCACCTCAGTAGCAGCAAACGTGTTTTGCAATACAATATGAACACAATAAGTACATTGTACTTACTTCTTGAAGTACATAGCAGTTAAGGCCACCTAATATAAAGTGGGACTGAACATTTTCCACTATAAAGAAACGTTTGTGAAATAGAAAGGTTCATGGATGTTCAAGGGTCTTCATAGAACCATCAATGCAAACTGACCCCTTTGATTGACAGGCAATCTGACCAACTGACCCTTCACAAAGAGCTTGATTGACAGGCGATCTGACCAATCATAACACTGAATCCGCCATCTTGTCCGACAAATAAATCAGTCACAAGAGTTGATTAACTTCGGTGGACTTAAACTTGAAAAATGGTGTGTATTGATGTCTTTCCGCAGTTGAAATGTTCTGATGTTCATTCATGTTTATTTCATGCATTATTTCAAGTAAATATGAAAAGACGATCGGTTCACGTGTGCTGGCAATACAGTGATCTGTCATGACACATTAAAGAGCCACAAAATGGTATTTATTATTTGAATTTCTTTTAAATATGACAAAATTGAAAGCTGAGACTAACCTGCTCTGTCTTGTCTGTCGGCATGTTGTGAGTTTCCTCTTTGCACCACAATGTATTTTTCATTGTGTGAGAACATGATGTGTGGCGTGAGAGTGCAATTGTTTGTCGGACACAGACACAGTAACTAAGGGGGGCAGGTCTTTGAGACCTGTGTAAATTAAGAATGTTTATTTTTAGGAGTGTACTGAATAAAAATGTATATTCTGCATGGTGTGATCACAGGCAGTCAGAACATATTTAATTTTTAATACAGAGTATACATTTACACATTTTGGACTAGTTAGATTTCACTGTGGGTGGATCTACCAAGCACAAAGAGCAAGTTCTGCACAGAATCAATTATTGATGAAATGTCAAACTCCATGTGACGGCGGCTACAGTTTTCAGAGTCAGGCATCAGAGTTAATAGACTAAAATGTTATATATATCTGAATAATGTGTGAATGGCCCACACTCTGGCAGTATGATCTCTATATAGCATATATGATTTTAATCATATCTTTGAAACCATTTATTCAAATAAAAACGGATAGAAAAGGATGTTGTTGGAATGAAATAGTAAGTACATTGTGCTGCAGTTTCATATTCATCTTCATGTTAAGGCATCTGTATTTCATATTTATCCACTGCTTCCTTAAGTACTTTTCTGTTCCACCACAAGAAATGAAAATTGACACGCAGGTTCTTTATTGACTGTTCACCTGACTGCAGTCTGCACGAGTCTATCGAAATCATCTGACTGACCGAATGTCCTGATGTTTCCCGTGTTGAGAAAACCCTGCCGATTTTCAGACAGAGACAGCATTTAGTGCTTTAGGGGCTGGTTAGGACACAGCGTGAGTCTGCATCAAGAGAAGGCATAATTCATAACTCATTATGGAAATAACACTCAAAAAAGAGACACTTTTTTTTTTTTTTTTTTTTTTGAGAAAGTGGTTATTATTTAGCATGATATTCTGTTACATACTCGAGAACAGTGTGCATAACCATTTTCATTTTTTTAAAGTCACAGATAAAAATAAACTTAAAAGATGTTACAAATATAAATTGCTTATAAGACAATAAACACAATGTCAAGGAAAAAAAAAGGCAGGGCTACGAAGTCATTACCTAAAAAATAAAACAATGTCCTGAGACAGTTGCAGTTTTTCTCACCCATTTAACTTTGATCCTGTTCCAAGCGCCAATTATAATGAGAGGGAATAAGAGAGAACTGGAGGAGACTTCGGAGAGAATGGAGATTGAATCACTTGTCAAGAATGGTTACCGTACATGCAAGCAGTCTATTTTGGCAATGATATGCAAAGAAATCACAAATTAAAAGATTGCTCCAGGTCTATATTTAACAAGTTAAAGTGCACCATCATACAATCTGAACCAAGAATATTGAACAAATGTGAA
The DNA here is from genome assembly GCA_021397915.2 of Tor tambroides. Taxonomy (NCBI): domain Eukaryota; kingdom Metazoa; phylum Chordata; class Actinopteri; order Cypriniformes; family Cyprinidae; genus Tor; species Tor tambroides. The sequence goes on along the minus strand of JAFVLL020005411.1, from coordinate 35,210 downwards.
TAAATTAGACAGCAGAAGACCCAAATTGGCACTAGTAATTTCATATTTTCTTGCCTGCTTCTGGTCTCTGCCTAACATCCAATTAAAATATTGGATCTGACTTAAAATGTTACACAGTCAGTCACCTGCAGACTCTAACCTGCATTAGGATATCTTCTCTATCAAATACACGACACATATATATTAGCCTACAGTAATACACAAGTTTAACACCAATATCACAGATGGAGAGGAAGATCACTGGTATAAAACAATGTTTTCTTAGGAAAGAGAGAAAAAAAATCTATAAATTACACAATTTTGAAGAAAATTTCATAAACATTTGACATTAGCGTTGTAAAAATGATGACATCCCTAAGCCCTATATCTCATCAGAGTCTGAATGGTTGCTAGTTTCAGTCTCGTGTGTGCGATTCATCTCTTTGCTTTCATATTGAAAATATTAGTGATTTAAACAAAAATCCGTTTTTCATTCATTTTCATAATCATCGGATGAAATCTCAGTATAGTAACTTTTTACCTCATGAAAGTTTGGCACATTTATCAAAACCGCTTCCTAAAAAAAACCACATTTTCCACCCAGAAAAGATTACAAATCCTCTGGTGCCAGTGCCTCTGCCAGTCACATAATATATGTAACTGGAGTCTGACTGGGAAATAACAATGCATGTCGGAGGTGTCTGCAGTGACAGTGTGTGGATGCTGTAATTACCATTAACATGAGTTTAAAATAACCGATAGTGAGAGCCATGAGAGCCGAGCGCAGCTTCTGTTGTGTGGTGTTGGAAACCATTCAAAGGGCAGTTTTAATTAGAAAAGCAAATCAATGGATTGCGATTCGCTGCATCTCGACCTTTCCTCTCTCTCCTGAGAGAGTGTATGACAAACACAGCCTGACTAACAGTGGTTTGTTTAACAGTACTTTGTTCTGTACTCTATACGCTTGCATTGGGTGCTCAAACTTAACAGTTCCCCTCATTTACAAATGCAGAAGATTTCAGTGTGGCATGTACTACTATGTGAGTCAGTATGACTCCAGTCACCTATAAGAGACTGTTTTACATACTGTTGCCTGCGGTGTTATGGACGTGGGGGGCAGAAAACATTACGGAAAACGACTACTCACACCACAAGCAAGAGTGGAAAGATTTCACTAATGGTTTTCACATGAAGACAGCCACCATGTTGTGAACATCGCCTCACTGTCACTGTCTACGGCTGTATGTCCTCATATCCAAGAGCACTCATCACTAGAATCGGGTTAATGTTCACATGTAAAAGGCTTCGGGCGAAATCTGGCAAACTGTGAATAAATACATATTTTGCAAATTGTGAAAGAAAAACTTTGAAACTACATCTGATAAATACTCTTCTTTGTGATGGTTTGGACAGTTTTCAGTGCTGAGATGGCGAGGTAAATGCAGCAGGTCAGTATGAGAGAGCTCTTAAAGATGACCAGTGGATCTTGAAAAAACACTAAGCTACAGTTCACACTAAAATACTCTTCTAGGAGAGGGCTAAAAGCTAAAAGCACAGTGACTTACAAAGAAATCACGAAGAAAACCTGTGACGTCTGAAAACTGAAATGAATGGCATCTCTTTGATTCGCATTTGCTTCACATATCTGCAGATTCACTTAATAAAACCTTTGACTCTACAAGAGAAACATCTACGAATCTTTGAAGTGTTTACCGTAGATAAAGAGCAATATCTTTCAACCACCTCAGGTACCTTGTGGCACTGGCAGCTCTTACACAGCACAAATGTGTACACACGGTAGCACTGAAGCTAATATCAGCAGCTTTTTCATCTCGCTACATATATAGGATCTGTAATATATAAAGACGGTGGTGATCAGAGATTAAATGGCTGATGGTGGGATTTACAGACTGGAATTATTCTTTTTTTTCTGTCAAAAGAAGTAGAAGGGGCAGGCAGAATCATTCAAGTCAAGGTTTTTTTTCAATCAACACTGCAAATAAAGTCCCTTTACTGATATGCATACAGAATCACGCAGTCCTCTATGGGGCTTTTGGCCTATTGTCAACAAGAGCGTGTTTGTGCGTCGAAAAAAATCCAATAGCGAGAGATCAAACCGCAGCCAATCATTGATTGTTTGCAGATAGCGAGGTGGACGTGAGCCAGATCAGGGGAGTTAGCTTGGTGAGATATAAACAGAACTGGCGTAATCATGAAAATAACAAACAAACAAACACCGCTAAATTGGATAGGCCCAATGCACTAAGAGCATGTAGTATATAAGGCTTCAGAGAGGAGTGCAGGTCAAGTGATCCTGTGATGAAGTGCCTGTGACGCACATCTTGAGGTTTGTTCTGCGTTCTGTATGCATGTACGTGTGAGTGTGTATGTATGTGAATGTCGAAGGGCTCTCTCTCCATTCCTCTTCAGCCCTCCTCAGTGTTGTCCCCACTCTTGGGTCTTTGGCACTTGGCAAACGTCCTTAGCCGGCAAGCAATCATCGGACCATAGGGTTTGCATTGTGGCGCGAACGAGATCTTTCCAAACCAGTGCGACGGTTGTCTGTTCAAAAAGAGAACAAGGGAGAAGACCAGTTAGGTGTGTTCACAACAGCAGCAGACAAATATGAGACGGGAAAAACGAGAGTGCAGTTAATAGTTAGAAAGAAGATGGGGAACAACATCAGACACAACAAAGGCAACTGATTAAAAAGAGAGCAACATAAGATGGTCTGGAGTCAGCTGCTTCTTGTCTGGTGTCATAGTAACACCATTGAGCTTCTGCTTTGGTCTCGTATTTGAGAGATACGCCACCTATAACAACACAGCCTGGAGAAGAGACACTTAATGTGACGCACCCATACACAAGAACAAAACAGTGCGTACACAGCTGCATGTACTTATCTAAACAGCCATAGGAGGTTTGGGTAGCATTTAAAGAGACTGAAATTCTGTCATCATGTTGTTCCAAACCGTGTCCATGCTGTCAAGTTTCTTTGCAATGGCTTTTGTGTTCCACAGAAGAAAGAAAGTTTGGAACAACATGAAGGTGAGTAAATGATGACAGAATTTTAACTTTTGGGTGAACTATTCCTGTTTAAACTATGAGATTCTATGTTTTAAGCAGATTCTTTTTTTGAAACCAGGCCAGTAGGAATATAACGGAGGCAAGTACTAAATGTGCTAGCTGAACTTGGCAACTGAGGCCAGCCCATTATGGGATCACACAAAAGGCCCTTTCCACTCCAAACATGGTGTAGTGAGGGGCTGGGTGGGGGCCATGTGGCAGGTGGAGTGGACAACCTTCCTCTTTCCCCTGCAGATTCGAGAGCCAACTCCATGCTTAAGCCGCCACACCTTTCCTACCTACCCTGGCAGGTCTAACCGTGCAACTGCCATTACTCAGTGCCAGGTGCCCATGCCACCATGGGCTGGGCATAGTTTAATGGAACAGGCCCCATTCATCATGTCAGGTAATGAGTTAGGAGCAAGTGGGCACCACAGTAAAGGTGGATTCATACTTCAAACGAAATTGAAGCCCTGCTCGTATGCCAAGGTCAGTCGAGGGGGCCAATGAGAAAACAAGCTAGAAATCATTATGAAAAGGCTGTTTTATGGCTTTGTCTGGGAAAAGAAATTTTTGTAACAAGACAAAGGTGAAATAAAACACAGTCACAGCGGCCAAGTTGTTGTTTTTTGAGTTATTACCACCGTTACAGTGCAGTCGAAAGCTCTGTGTTGGTTGATTATAAGAGCAAGTGCTCTGTGCTAACAAATCCCCTTTTTGAGTTTGCCTAGAGCCTTTTAATTCAAGCTTCAGTAGACGTATAAATCTGTCCTAACAAGGATACTCACCACAGGGGAGGGACAATGCTAATAACAAGAGGGTAATACAAAGAGATGGAAGAGATGTGGTTAAGGTAGAGAGAGGAACGGATAAATGAAAAACAGAGCACAAATGGAGAGAGGAAATCCGCATTTCCCAGCAGGACAACTTCCTCTGGCATTGGTAAAAGTTGAGGACGCTGAACTTTGAACTCTGCATGGAAAACACAATATGAGTTGAAATGACGGCTGAGCCTTTCATCCACTTCCACTTCAAAAAGCCAAGCGCCCGAAGGCCTCCAGTCTCTTTCTCTCTGAACTGAATGGGCATTGCACATTGACAGCAGTGATAAAAACAAAGAAATTTCTGGAACTTGTCAGAGTATAGGCTGTTATTTCAGATTTTATTTACAATTTCTACAAAGGGGTCTCTTTAGGAGGGCTCAACAATAAGCATACTGATAAATGTACAGTATAGCTTGAATGCAAAGTAAGCTGGATCTATATATGCCACTAATATAACAACTATACTACTATTACTACTAATACTACTAATAAAATGTTAACAGGGCAAGTAAAAATCCAAGCTGATGGCTTGTGTCTACACAAAGAAAATCCTTATTGTTGAGCCACCATTCAAAAAGATTGCTTGGGTAATATGGTTCCTCATGTCATGACTATACGCTCATTGTGACACCATGTAGGATGAAGAAGAGAAAAAAAAAACCCCACAATATTAAACCGAGGAAGAACCCACACTGAAAGCGAGGGAGTGGATGACAGAAGAGATGGTAAACAAAGGCCTGGTCCAAACACTGCCATTGTTTTGCCAATTGCTTCCAAGATGCTTTATTTGTAGGTATACTGGAAGGTGCCACACAGACTACAGTCTTGTTGGGATCTGTGAGGGCTAGTGGCAGTTCCTCAAGTTTGTGGTCCAAATTGAAAATGGATGAAAGTATTATGGCTTGTTTGAGAGAGGAACATATGGATGTTTGGAGCATTTGGCCAGACAGGGAAAATAACGTCTAGAGAGCAATACTTGAGATAATTGCTCAAGCTCGACAGATTGAAGATGAGATTTAGGTGGGGGAAAAGTCTATGCTTCAACCAAATGGGCAGAAAAGACAAACCAACCACCAAAACAGACTTTCCTCCTCCTCTTAATTTGGGTAGAAAAGCTCTCTAAGTTTCTGATCTCAGGCACTTCAGTCTAAAATACCCAATCTACAGCAACAATCACACCAACCAGCAGCGATTTCTACTGGGGGACACATAATGAAGCTATTCTCTAAAGGGTGAGCATTCACTTCCACAACAAAAATACACCACTAGACAATTTCAGGAGAACTGTGCCACTGATCACAAATCTGTCAAGTGCTTTTGGGTTTGATGGCTTTTTTACCTGCTTTTCCCAGAGGCAACGTCTTTAGGTTGGATGCACAAAGAAAAAGAACAGGAGTGAAAGAGATTGATGAAAAAATAACAACATTTGGTTTCACGCTAGAAAAATGTCTGTATTCCAGGACTTAATTAAATGATGCTATTGTTTCTCTGTGTTTAGTGAGTGTTGATGGAGGAGGGGGAGTCAAACGTGATCAAAACGTCATAATGCATTGCAGAGGGGGATCATGGGATTAGCACAGATTGGCGAATAACACATTACTAAAAAGCACACAAACACTCACAAAGGACTGAGTCGTCAGCGTAGGCTTGTATGCCTATCCGACACTTTCACTGTATGATTGAGTGATAGGCCCCAGATGGCCCCCTGTGCATTCTTCTAAAAAGATTAAACGACATAATGGATTTTGCATTACTGTCATCTGCCTGTAATTACATGAAGTTACATCATCAGGAGAGTCCTTTGGCACAAGGTTTGCTCCATGAATAACAAATAAGCTTCAATCAACAGTCGAGTAGTAACTATGTGAATAAACAGGTAATTACGACAGTGAATAATTTACATGTTTGATGCAATTCAAATATTCAATATGTATGCAATAAATATTAAATGCGCAAACATTTTCAAATAAACACTTTTTGGTTATGCAGCTGTTGTTTTGGATAGACCTTTGTGCCAAGAAAAAAACACACACGCACACATACACAAACCGTAATGTGCAAACTTGTATCACTTCGTATTTTTCCAGCAACAAAATGTAATAAAGGTGATTAAATCTGTGAGGGCCATATGTCAACACACAATGTTTACCGCTTGTAGGTCGTATAGTGAAGTGAGGCAGAGAGAGAGAGAAAGAGAGAGCACACACTGCAGCAGTAGCAGCTATCTACTCTTCTCATCTTCAGCATGCCTTTGCCAGACTCGAGCTCCATGGGTAATGGAGCACCAGCACCAGAAACAGGAAATACAAAGAGGATGTGATGGCGGGGAGGGTTATTTCTTTATTTGTAAGCTATGGGGCTAGGAAAGTAAAACATACAGTTGCACAAACCAAGGTTTCCTACAAAGCTGAGAGTAATTGTTTTGAGGCAGCAGCGGAGTAAGTTGGGAAGGTTACTTTAGCAGCAGAAATGGAGAATGGAAGGTCAAAGATGTGCCTGACCCTGAGACAGCCGAAAAGGGTGCTTTAAATCCTTGGAACTTTGATCTGTCGTGGCAAGAAAGTAAAAGCTAAAACATAAGTGGGCATATGTGTTACAGCAGAAAGTATTCTTGCTTGTTGGTTTGTTTGCTCAAGAACATATGGAATTGGCTTTGAATTATCTGGATGAAACTTTGTGTACAAAGCTAAATTTAATGACTACAGACCTGTGGCTCTAATGTCTGTGGCCATTAAATAATTTGAAAGACTGGTTTTGGCTTATCTGAAGGACATCACTGGTCCCTTACTGGACCCCCTGCAGTTTGCTTACAGAGAAAACAGGTCTGTGGATGATGCAGTCAATATGGGACTGCACTTCATCCTGCAGCATCTGGACAGACCAGGGACTTATGTGAGGATCCTGTTTGTGGACTTCAGCTCCGCTTTTAACACCATCATTCCAAACCTCCTCCTGCCCAAACTAACTCAGCTCTCCATCCCCACCTCCGACTGTCAGTGGATCAACAGCTTCCTGACAGACAGGCAGCAGCTAGAGAGGCTGGGAAAATTCTCATCCAACACCCGTATGATCAGCACTGGAGCTCCTCAGAGCTGCGTTCTGTCCCCACTGCTCTTCTCCCTGTACACCAACGACTGCACAACTAAAGACCCCTCTGTCAAGCTCCTGAAGTTTGCAGATGACACCACACTGACCGTCCTCATCCAGGACGGTGACGAGTCTGCTTACCGACAGGAGGTTAAGGAGCTGGCTGTCTGGTGCAGTCTTAACCTGGAGCTTAACACACTCAAAACTGTGGAGATGATCATGGACTTCAGGAGAAACCCCCCTATTCTCCCCCCACTCACCATCATGAACAGCACTGTGACTGCAGTGGAGTCATTCAGATTCCTGGGCACCACCATCTCCCAGGATCTGAAGTGGGACATTCACATAGACTCCATTGTCAAAAAGGCCCTGCAGAGGTTGTACTTCCTTCGCAAGCTGAGGAAGTTCAATCTGCCACAGGAGCTGCTGAAACAGGTCTACTCCGCCATCATTGAATCCGTCCTCTGCATTCAATAACTGTCTGGTTCAGCTCAGCTACCAAATCTGACCTCAGAAGACTACGGAAGGTAGTCCGGACTTCTGAGCGAATCATTGGTACAACCCTCCCCATTCTTCAAGAACTGTATTTATCCAGAGTGAGCAAAAGGGCTGGCAAAATCACTCTGGACCCCTCACATCCAGCACACTCCCTCTTTGAACTGTTACCATCTGGTTGACACTACAGAGCTCTGAGCACCAGAACGACCAGACACAGAAACAGTTCCTTCCCTCAGGCAATTCATCTCATGAACACTTGACATTAAACACACAACACTATTATACATTATTTATTCACCACAGATGCTTATTTTTTTCATTTCAAATTTGCACATATCAAACCTGTACACAAATAATTGTCTACATTATATATTGTGTTTTTGCTATTTTGTACATTGCCTATTTGTATATTATTCTTTATTATCTGTGTTCTGTCCTGTTGCTGTCTTTCTGTTGCACTGTAGAGCTTCTGTCACTACAACAAATTCCTCGTATGTGTAAACATTCTTGGCCAATAAAGCTCATTCTGATTCTGATTCTAAATAACCAGCCAAATATATATATATATATATATATATATATATATATATATATATATATATATATATATATATATGTACACGACACATAACAGGGTCTAATTTGAGGTTGTTTGTCACAATAAGCTATGAAAAAATCAGTGTGTTTAAAAAAGCAGCTGTATATTAATCAAATGTGGCATGAGTCATTTCAATGAAAGAGAGGGGAAAAAAAGATGGACAGAATAATTATTTTACACTAAAAAATGCTGTTAAAAAAAGGAAGACTCTTGTGTACTTTGGAGAATAAGATCGCTTTAATATCTGATCAGTGTTGTATTTGTGGGGGGGGGGGGGTGGGGGGGGGGTTAGACAATCTTGCTTTGTGGACTGGGCCTAAAAAGACCATTGTGCAATATATTTCTTCTTCTAAAGTCATACAGTAGCTTTGCGTAAGGAAACACTGAAAATTTAAGTCAATGCTCAATGATAATCTTGATATCCTTGGCATGTTCATAAGACAAGTAGAGATGCCAGATTAGCAAATGAATCATTCTTTTGAGTCTTATCTTTTCAATAAACTGGGTGATTCAATTAACGATTTATTCACAAAGGCTGATCCGGTTTTCTAATTCAACTGATTCTGTCATACACTGGATGTGAACAGTATTAGTAAATATTGACATATTTCACACACAGGCACTCACACAAAGCTATTGTAAGATTTCAGAAGATGTGGAACAGTACAAATGTCATTGAACCACTTTTATGACACCTTTATTGGCACTTTTGCATCTTTAGAGCTTGAATGCTCCAGTCCCCGTTCATTGCAACTATATGAAACAACCAACTGCATTAGTTAAAATTTCTCCTTTTGTGAGAAGAAAGTCATACGGATTTGGAATGACATGAGGGAGTAAATGCTGTCAGAATTTTCATTTTGGGATGAACTAATCCTTTAAGCACTGGCTGATATCCTGGTTCGTTTTTCACATTGAGATGTGAGCTCTTAAGTGCATTCTCTGCCCTAACTAAAGCAAGAGAGACACCAGAAACACAAGTGAGACAAGACTCTGAAATCCTGCTTTAAGTAACCGCGCTCTGCTGAAATTACGGATGTTTAGAGCAAGTGTGGGACATCTGTCAAACTCAGCCACCTCAGATCCACTAGCAGAGCTTGCAAACATGAGCTTTCCTCATCAAACTAAGATGGATGAGAGCTCAGATAAGCTGGAGGTCTGGTCTGCATTCTCCCTAAATCTTTCTCAGAGCCATTTCTAAACAAAGATGGGAGATGTGTAACGTCTAATCTGACAGTTTGTTATGACTCAGACTAATGAAAATAATGAAGTAAAGCAGCTATTAAAATATGCCAAAATCGGTCAGCGTGGATCTGAGTTTTCCCCCTTTCATCTAATACGGGTTTCAATCAAAGCCAGGCTCCATTTAGATGCTAGCTACCTTGGATATGTGACCCAGATATTCGATACCAGCATTGCCCTTCACTTTCAGTTTCTACCTTAAAGAGTGCATTAAAGTTTCAATCTCTCGATAAAGAGCCAGGTCCACAGCCTTAGTTAAAAGGCAACGTCTTAGCAGATTTCTGCGAAAGCTTGCTAGCCTGTTGCCCCCCAGCACTCTGCATTGTCCTGCTCGGCTGCACTCTCTCGGCTGGTAAGAGCTGAAAAGAGAGCCAGACCTTAGAGTAATGTTTCTTGACAGCTCGGCACACAATACGGCACAGGAGAGCTAGAAATCACTACACATGTCGATAAACAAATGCTTATTTTTAGAGGAGAGAGCGATGCACTAGTTTATCTCTGCAGCAGGAAGGCCCTGACAGATGTTCCCAGGACAAACAAGGGAAAGGACGAGAAACTACGGCTGGCGCCCAGTGCCGGCAGGCCCAGTATCTTTCCCTTTTACAGGCACAGCAGTAGGACCATGTTTGATGGGATATCAAACGGCTGACGGTCACCGTTGCCAAGATTTCGCATTTGGATCCTCAAGACAGTCTCTGAATGCTGGACCAGCTTGGTTTTCAAAAGAGATGGCAGAATTTAAGATCTAAAACAAAAAGTAACTTATAAAAAAGGAGCAGGGAAGCAAAGGCACACACATGCATCAAACCATCAGATGAAAAATACTTTCCAATAAATTGCAGCCCAAGGCTAATCTACAGCGCTAATCATCACCTCTGCAGCACTGTAGGGAGGCAAACTTCAGCAGTGAAACAGGAATGTGCTTATGAACTAATAGAATACAGCTTGTGCTTTCAAACACTCACCTTCCATCCTTTTACAAAAAAAAAATTAAAAATTTTGAATGTGTTCTTGTACTTTACGTACACGCTATCGGTGTATATCAGCCATAAAATAAGTCATTAAAACCTGGTCGAGCCAGAACCTAAAGACTTTTTTGTTTCCAATTTATTTGATGAATTTGAGGGGGGGAACTGTGGGATTGAACGGAATTGATTTACAAAACGAAAACTGAATAAAATACTAAAGCTCGATCAAACATACTTAAATTCATGCAGTTTGACAAAATAGTTGAATATTTGATCTAAAATCATTATTTAATTCAATAAGTGAATAATGTTGAATAATGAGATAAATCATTGCAGATGAAATAACAATTCCAGTCAAAGAGAAGCATCTGAATTACATACACATGGATGTATTATCATTATATATGAAGGAATACAATAAACTATAAACAAGTCTAGGTTCATAATTATAAAAATCACAAAGTTTAAACGTACATCTATCTCCATAAATAACGCCATAAATTATACTGATTATTGAATTAAACTAGAAAACAACAGCAGCAACATGCCACTGGGGAAAAAAAGAAAATTATATAAACACACCTAAAAAATCTAAATGAATTACTGTCTCCAACATAAGGAAAAAAATAAATAAATAAAAACACACCATTTAACCTCAAAAGTCGAAATGCATGTAAAGCAATAATAAATTGAGATGCAAAAACTGTCCTTCTTGGTGCCCTGTGTTAGCATCATGGCTGAAACATGGGGGGCAGATGGGAACTCTGGCGGGAACATTGCCCCCCAAGTTCAACTCAGGAAAAGTGAGTGGCTAATCCATTAGGATCATGTGCGCTAGGCCCCAAAGCACCATACTGATCCTTCAAAACTGATAGTGACCCAGCAGAGATCTGGCTTGCCAGTGGAATGAGCATTTGGATGGGCTCCTATTAAAGGCCAGGCAGGGTTGTGTTTCGTGAACAGCAACCCATGTCTCCACATACAACATTATAAGCACAAAAGAAAATGTAATTTATCCATAACACAAAAAAAACTGAACAAAATATCAGCTGTGATTATGCACGTACTTGGAAGTGGGCTCATGAATCAGAAGCTAAAACAGACCAATGCTATTCCCCAACTAAAAAAACTGCACAGTTAGGGAGAAGCTTTGACTGACAGTGGGGTGAGTAGACAGAGAAGATAGTTAGACAAATGGATACCACAATATTGTTTGACAGACAGATGGAAGCGTAAATGGATGGTTTGGCAGCATAATAAGGTAAACAGACTGATGGATAACTAAACAAATAGAGGAAGAAAATGGCTGGTGTGGTTGCTAAAAAAAACAAAGAACAAACTTCTATGATGGGGAAACCAGATAGAAAGATAAACACAGATGGATAGTGTTGATATGACATAGATCGATAGATTCTTCAATCCTATTTCTTCTTTCAAATGTTATTGTGTTTTGGATGAATCAAGAACGGGTGAGTGAGAAACAGCATGTTGACCAGAACAGACATGAGCGAACAGACATGCCTCTTCTTCTCATCCATTAAATCTGATGTCACATATGCACTGAGGGGGGAGAGTGCTATAAATTCACATGATGAACATCACAGTGAATATATGTTGAGCAAACACACACAGACACACACACAGATACATAGGCAAACACACGATGGAAGCTGTGCAGTGAATCAGTGGGTGAGATTGTCATGGAATGTGAAATGAGGGTGATGGAGCGGTGATGTGTGGTGGGGTGGAAGGATGGGAAAATGGAAGGATGGAAGTGATAAAGCTGCTTTCTGCTAACAAGGTCTCAAGATACCATTTGTACATCTTAATCACTCTTGGAGGAGTGCTGGAATATGAGTCATACAGCAAATCAGAGAAAAAACAAAACAAAAAATCTAAATGAAAATTACCTTTAAAGGTTACTTCATTCAAAAATGAAAATTCTGTCAACATTTACTCACCTTCAAGTTGTTGCAAACCCATTTGTTTCCTTCCAGGGAACACAAAAGAAGAAATCTCAAAAATGTCCAAGCAGCGACAATGAATGTGCACAGATGCTTTCAAGCTTCAAGAAGGAAGCAAAACACCATGAAGTTTCATAAAAGTAATCCATACAACTGAAGCTGTGTGATAGGTTTGTAAGATAAACTTAAAATTCAAGACGTCATTCTCCTTGGCATTCTCCTGTATAACATACTGTAGCGTATTTATTGAAAAATGATTCTTTTGAGTCAGGTCTTTTTAATGAATCAATTCATTCAATTTGATAAAAACATTAAAAATGACTTCTTTGGATGATGCAAACTGATCTGGTTCTTGAGTTTAGCTCACTGACTTGATTTGTTTGTAGTGGTAACAGGTTACTGGAGGAATAGACTATCAGTGGGTAACAACTTACTTTTGCATGATACAAGTCATATGGACTAAATCTATGATGCTTTATGATGCTTTTATGTCATTTTTAGAACTTGAAATCCTCAGTAATCATGGGGACTAAATGCATAGAAAAGAGCAATCAGTACAATTCTTTATGCTCGAAAACTTCACATTTTGTGTTCCACAGAAAAAAAGAAAAAAAACATACAGTCTTACAGGTTTGGAACAACATGAGAGTGAGTATGATGAGAGAATTTTAATTTGTAGTAATAATGACAGAATTTTAATTTGTGGGTGGATTATTCTCCCAATGGGAAACTGAACGTGGTAAGAACGTGCGCCACCTGAAGCAGCTCAGAAGGTCACACTGAGACTTTTAAAGATGCCAAGGGAATCGTGTCCAACAGACTCTTCCTTGATGAAATATACAAAGGGGCAAAAATAGACCATTACTGCAGCTGCGGTCTGTTTACTAATCCCATCCTCACGTTGAGATAAAAAAGGAAGCATGTGAAAGCAAACATTCAGAATTTTAAATCAAACTCTAACAGGTGACCCATCTATCCAAGTTCGCACAAAGTAAAAACAGTTACAGCGAATCCATTAGAGTAACATCTTTCCAAGCTACCAAACAAAAGTCGCTGTCTCTTAATCCTGTGCTTGAGATTGCTGGTGCCTCACTCTATCTGAGAATACACAATGCGGACCTTCACTTAAATAAAACATTCTGCTCGCACTTTCTTTATTTATTTACTCATCTTTCTGTGGATATCTTCTCTCTCCAAAAGAGCATAAAGATCATGGCGGGCCATTTTCACAAAGAACATCTGACCCATTTGGTGAAGAGTCTGGACTGAGTGATGTGTTTTAGGAATGTCTTGAAATATTGATTTGAAAGAACTTGCTTGTCTAGAGCAAATTCGTCCACTGATGGTCCATGTTCATCGTCTTCCTCTCCTACTTCTATTGCTATCTTGAACACCCTGAATTACTGTTTGACTTCTAATCTGGTCACTTCCCTTTTTGACTCTCCTCTGCTTGCATTCCCTCATTTTACCTCTCTGTTTCTTGCTGCATTTATTGCTATTTATTGCTCTCTCTCCCCCACAGGGCATAGAAGTACAAGCTATTTTCTCACTAACTGGGGGGTTTAAACTTTTCCTGGGCGTTTGTCTCCTAACCATAGGTTACGGCATATGAAAAGTGACAAATGTGCCACTAAATCAGTTCCATTGCTGCTCAGATGCAGTTGTGAAGGTGAAATACAATGCAGCCAGATGTCACATGACTACAGGTCTCATACAATTTTTCTCATGTTATCCGTCAGAACCATAAATGCGCGAGCTGAGCTAATTACGGGATTGCAACAGCGTTTCTTTCAGAATGCCAACAACACGGGATTGGTTGACCTGGGGGGGAGGTTGTTTTGCTGTGTGCGTGGAGCGACGACACGTCCCCGCAGACCTGCGGGTGACAATGGATTTCACGTGAATGAAATATTCATCAACGCTGACTTATTTATCGGGAAGAAGATTTCTGCAGGGGGGCCCTCAAGAGATCACACTCACATGCCAGCCTGTCGCCACTTTACCCGCAAGCTTTTCAATAAAACAAGCAAACAACACGACTCCAACACCTATAAATAAGTCAGCATTCCTGAATAAAGTGCAGTACACAGGGTCTCTCTAAGGCTCTACATCACTCTTTTATAGAGCTGCATGGGCCCAAGCATGCCCAAACGGGATGATAACAACAGGAAAACAACTGCGCTAGCATGAATATGGTCATGATGCTATGCAAGATGTAACGCAGCTCTGTGCCATGGCTATTCTGTACTTCTGTAATTTCTGTCTACGTATGCAAAAGCACAATAGGAGGACCATAAAAGCTGAAAGTGTGATATAGTTCAAGTCATATTACAGCTTTGAGTGATAAACAGACCAAAATTTAAGTTGTTATTTGCTGCAACCAGATCTTTTGAGACTTGGTCAAATGTGAACTAGATCAGATGCCAAGGATGTAGGACAATGAATAACTTTCTGTTCTAATTCAATTTCATAATATTGAAAAGAGTGGTCAGAGTATTCATATAGGTATGAGGGTGAGTAAATAATTCCCGAATTTTCATTCATATTTCTTTAAGCACTAAAATAGACTATAGAGTCCCCCAGTGTCTTCCTGTCCCTATTCTTCCTCAGTGAATGGCTGTAGTTTCAACGAGCAGTGCCGTCCCACTCCACCTTTTCTCTTTCCTGTTCCCCGGGTGACCGAGAGAACTTGATTAAGCGGGCAGACGGGGTTGCTGGGGCACTGTGAATATTCGCAGAGCATTATGCACCAGCTGCCTGGACGTCTGTCAGTGTGAGCTATTGTTAGTGAGTTTGATTAAGTCTCCCGGTAATAACGTCGTTACATGAAATGTGCTGCAGGGGAGCGGGTGAGATAAAATGTGAGACTCACACCTGCCGGCAATAAGCGCACAGTCCCGTCAGCTCAAAACACATGTACCTACAGAGAAAAAAAAATCTCCTGCACACATTCAAAACCTCCCATAGACCTGCAATGTCCGGTGTTTTTTCTCATGCCATTTGATTTCAAAGCAAAATTACCACAGTTAGACCAAAAAAACATGTATTTGGGCACTGTTGCCCATTAATGGTCAAAAACCAATAGTGCTGTGCAGGAAAATGCTCTGCAAAAACAGGTCTCCTGTTCCTACTGTTCACACCCTCCCCTGTTTTCTTGGGAAGCCCTGCCTTGCGGCTACACACCTGAGTCCATACGCCTTTCCTGGGATCAAATTAGTATTTAAGTTTCACCAGCCTTCACCTTTGCCCACAATAAAAAACAGACATTATATAATGCAGCCAACTGGAATCATCATATACGACTCACCGGTGGAAGTCTGCAAGTTCCACAAGAACAATTACTGCTAACTAGAAAACACATTTGAGAGTTGATCAAATTAGGATTGGCCTTCAAATGAGGACTCTGCGGTGAACAGATCTTTCCTGTCAGCTCAGTACACGAGGGAGCTTTCTTTTCCCTTCCCACCATTCCATCAGGGTGTCACAGCCAGTTCCAGCCTGAGGACAGTGCATGTACTGGGCATACCTGTGCTGGCTCTCTCCCATCTCCTGACAGTAGCCTTCGCATCACAGCATGGGTCGAGTCATGAGATCTGACAGATGTGCCCTCCATACAACATCTCCCCTTCCCCTACTTTCACAGCCCCCTTTCCCTGCTGCCCGGCAACACCGCCTGACAGCTATCAATATGGATTCCAGCAGAGCTGCAGAGAGATGGCTGAATAAACACAGAGGGAAGGAGACAAAAAGAGAGAAAATCAAAGGCCACAAGGTAGCCTATTATCCACAAGAACAGGAAATAATTTACCGGCAATTCGTACCTCATTTCGTGTTCTTTTGTGGAAGGGAGCTATTTGTGTTCCAAAAAGACTGGGAGAGGGCTCTTCACATACATTTTAAAAGTCATACGAATGTGTCAAAATGCCCTGAACTGGTTTGATAATCGACACCTTTTTTTCCCTCCTCTCATCCTCTCTCTCTCTTCAAACATTTCTGATTCTTTTTCATTCTATGCTGTACAAAAAGAAAGATGATCATTCAAAATAAGTGTAAGTAAATTGGTACAAGTTTGTTTACAAATGGCTGAACGATTGATGGCCCATGGAGAGAACATTTTTGTTCTGAATAAAATGCAGTAACTTCATGTTGTAAATAAAAATATTTACAAACGCAAAGAAATTTTCCTCAGCATGGTCATCCAGTGAACAAACTGTAATTTGGAATATTTATTAGGAATAGAAATAAATAAATAAAATTGCACCAGAGTCTGGTAACATTCTAAGATGGAAGTTATCTTTTCCTCTAACAGTGCAGTAAATGACTTTTACCAGGCACCACTATCACTACAATATGCAGAATTCTAAGGGTTAAAGCTGTGCAACCTCATAGCAATACTGTCGCACAGTGATTTCCATGTTAATCATAAGATTTCCCAGTGACTTGCATGAGATTTGACCTTTCAGTCTGTTCTCATGCTTGCCTCATAAATCATTCGGGAAGTAGTGAAGCTCACCTTCAGATACAGTACATGCTAGATAGGGCATCAACACATTCTCACAAAATCTTAGGTGTTTGTTGATATTTACCCTGTTTTTTCTTCACACATTACATATTAACATTACTAATATTTCATCTAAGGCATGCTCATTTAAAGATTTTATTAAATAACTTTGAATTTTAGTTGAGTTAAAACTTTAAATTGGTTGTTTTAGTGTCATTGACACAACAACCGAGGGACAATAACTTATGTTTAAAATGTAAAAACAAGCATATTTTAATACATTTTAGTATGGATGTGGGACAATAAAAGGGTTTCATCATTTATGCCCCTCTCATTCAGACTTATAAAATAACCATAAATACAGCATTTAAAAAATATAGAGTATCTAAAAGAATAAAGAGAAAGAATAAAGTATGTGACCCTTCGGTCAGGTAGCTGGACAGTGATCAGTCAGACCTGAGAGGTTCAGGACTGAAAAGAGGGCAGAGCAAACCTCTAGTGCAGAAGGTCTGGAGCAGAGAGCAGGTAAGAGACTAAAGGTCCCTCTGTGACAAGTCCACTGAGGGAGGGAACATCTGGTGGACCGGCTGCTCCTCTGGTTAACACGCTACCCCAAGCGCCCTACACACACACACACAAAAACGTAACTAGGTTTCTTTGTATTACAGAAAGCTACTCGTGCCACTGCACTGTTGCTGTCAAGACTCCAAGTTTGACACAAAATAATTGTGTTACACAACACTGCCATACAACAGTCTTCCATGTGGCTTAAAATAAGATCCGAAAGTCCAACCTCATTCAAGGTGAAACAGATGCTCTATATACAGACAGTGGAAAATGTCACTGTTGGCAGAGATTGCTGCTCCTCTACTTCCTCCACTGGTCTCTCATGCGGCATAATTCCCATACCTTTCCCGCAATTGGCTGCAGAGATGGAGAAAGTAGAACTGAATCTTCCTCACGGCCCTAATGAATAAGTTGAGAATGTGAGCCATGTTCGCCCTGTCAACACGAAAGTAATTTACTGCTGTAGCATGGCTGATCCTTAACAACCTGCATGTTCGCCTGATAAAACACTAGCGACGGGTCTCTCGGCTCAGAGCTAAAGACACAAACAAACACATGGTCTGATATAGCTGTGCAGGAACCCTGGGTCAACCCTGAGATGCAAGAGCTTCATTAATGTTGATTTCTTGCCAACGAAAGGCATGCAAGTGAGAGGGAGAGAGAAAACCAAGACACAGGCTGTGAGAAGGTGGAAGGGTCAGTACAACAAGCCTGCTGCCCAGCACCACAAACACACACAAACTCACTCATCGCATGCTGTCGACCTGGGCTGACCTTGCGAGCCAGGTTGAGAGGCAGGCCGTGGTTGTGTTAAGCAAGGCTCATCCTCCCTCAGCATCTGTAATGATCGAGCTAATGATCGCTTCTGCTGCTGCAGGCGCAGCCTGGCCTGAGTCAGAGTAATTGCAGGGGATCTACACAAGACCTGCCAATGATGTCACTGCCGCCAGGTTCAGTCGGCAACAGAACATTTCAGCGAGTTTCAGAAGGCACTCTCGTAGCAGGAGAAGAAAAGAAAACATTGATCTTCTTTATCAGAGGATAAAAACGAAAAAAACACCAATAAGAGTGGTTGTCTCAAGGAATACAATGAGAGGAGCAGGTGAACATGGAAAGCCTTTCATGTTCCTGAAAGAACAGGCTGAAAAGGGAGAGAAAAAACTGCTGGAAACGCATTGATTTTTCTCATCTTGAAGCGCTAAACTAGCAGCTAAGTGCCAGCGAAGTGAGCCGCTCTCTGAGCACACCAACTGCACTCCAATCCAAATTGATAAATTTCATGATGCTGTTTCACACTTTATCCTTACTTTATCAATAATTTGCTTCTTGCTATAGGCCCCTAAACAGTGTTATTAGCATAGAGCAACACACATGAGACAAAAAGGTGGAGGAAAGTAAACGGAGCTGAGCAGGAGAGAGAGAGAGAAAGAGAGAGAGACGGATCTTCCAGCCAGTCAACGGCTGTGGTGTGATTAAAAATAGAAATTGCACAGCAGATTAAATAAAAATAAATAAATGAATAAAACCTATACCCGTCCAAGTGACTGGAGCTAATGTGATAGGGATCCTCTCTGACAGAAATCAAGTTTTAATGAAGAGCCATGTGCTGGGAGAAATTAGCCATTACCCACAGGAGCAGATATTAAAAGTTTATAAATGACAGTAGTGTTGCTCGTGATTGCTGAGGAAGGGGTGAGTCAGGGGAGCATGGCAGAAGAAGACTGCTTTGCGGCCCGCGCTCTGCTCTGTTTACACATTGACATGCCAGCGGGCCGTGCAGCGGGCACCCACACGCTCCTGACGAGTTAAATTGCGAGCGTCTGCCCAGCGAAGGCATGCCACGGGAGCGTGCGACAAACATGGCAGAACAAACACACTGTGACGCCTGCACCCCTTCATCACTGCTCTGATCAAATACACCAGGACATTCAGCCATATGGGACCTGGAGATTATTCATACAATCACAGGCCTACATATGGGATGGAGGGAGACTGGACTCCTGAGCTTTACTCGTGTCACTAGAAATGACAGTGGAAGGAATGAACCGTGTTTAGACAAGGCCGGAAATGAGCTTTCCTCTAAAGAGCCTAGCAAAAGGGCTGAGTAGGCCACAGATGGGAAACATTTTAGCAGGGAAACAGAAGTGAATAAGAATAACTCAGAAGTGCATAAAATCCTTATATACAGTACTGTGCAAAAGTCTTAGGCCACAAGTATTTTCACCAACAAAAAATGGTTTGAAATCAGTTATTTCTACCTTTTTCTGTAGTGTGTCAGCAGGAAATATCAGTTTACATTTCCAAACATTATTTTTGCCATTAATTGAAATAATCCAGTGAGATTTTTGTTTGCACAAGGAGTCTGACAACAGCCAGTGCTCCACACAGAGATCTGATCTCATCATCATCCAGTTCGTCTGGAATGACGTGAAGAAACAGAACAAACTGAGACAGACTAAATCCAGAAGAACTGTAGCAACGTCTCCAAGATGCTTTAAGAAAGCTACCTGCAAAGCTACAGTACTGTGAAAAGTTTTAGGCACTTGGGTAAAAATGCTGTAAAGTGAGGATGCTTTCAGAAATAATGCCATACATAGATTTTATTTATCAATTAACTTCTATTAACTAAATTAAATCAACATTTGGTGTGAACACACTATGCGTTTAAAACAGCTTTTGCCCCATGTGCACTTGTGCATAGTTTTTCAGGTAGCTTTGCAGGTAGGTCTCTTGAAGCATCTTGGAGACGTTACCATGCTTCTTCTGGATTAAGTCTGTCTCAGTTTGTTCTGTTTCTTCATGTCATTCCAGACAGACTGGATGATGGTGAGATCGGATCTCTGTGTGGAGCACTGGCTGTTGTCAGACTCCTTGTGCAAACAAAAATCTTAGATTATTACAATTAATTGCAAAATATAATGTTTATAAATATAAACTGTTATTTCCTTTATTTTTACTACAGTAAAGATAGAAATAACTGACTTAAAACCATTTTTTGTTGGTGAAAATACTAGTGGCCTAAGACTTTTGCACAGTAGTGTATATACCAAAGTACACTAAATATTCGTTCTCTGTAAAGAGCTGAACTGTACCATTTGCCACCCTCAGTGCAGTTCACATTTCTTAGCAATCAGGCTCTATTAGATTCATTACCAATGGATTCGTCAATATAACAATACTATGAACTGAAATCAATGCACTTTTTTCCCCACAAACTGTTTGTTTTAATGAGTGAGTCACGGTTAAACTTAAAAGACTTCACTATGTGCTTGCATGATGAAGCACAACAAAAAGAATGATATTAAATAACACACACACACACACACACACACACACACAGACACAGACACAGACACCCACACACCCACACATATATATATATATATATATATATATACATGTGTGTGTGTGTGTGTGTGTGAGTGTGAGTGTGAGTATATAAATATTGTGATTTTATGTTGTTCTGCTGCAACTATACATTTCTAAATATTCATTCTTTAATAAACTGGTCCTAGATGTAGCATAATGATGCAGGAATTTTTAAGTTAAAACATTTGTTTAGTAACTTCTAATATTTACACACACAGTAAATAATTAATTACCTAGACTGTGAATGTGATAAGGTCTGAGGCACTAACTAAAAAAACATTTATTTAATCAAGAAGTGAAATTTGAGGGGTGGTAAACATGTTAAGGTGAGAATTATTTGACTGTTGATGTCGCCTCAGCATTGCACCTTCCATAAGGCAACCTGCTTCATTTAGAATATGTGAAAGAAACATGATTCAATAATTTTTTTTAATGTGAAATTTCTTCACAGGTAAACTGTGGAAATAAACTGAGTGCACTTTAAACATTTATCTTAAGCCTAAAATTACTGAACAATTCAAATATTTCACAATGGTATGCCTCTCTAATAACAGCATACCTTTTGTCTATTCTCCAGCTGCCACATAGAAAACATTAAAATAAAGAATTAAATAAAGGCTTGAAAATCTAAAAATGGTGATCAGCCTCTCTGCTGGGCTCTGGTTAAATGCAGATTAAGGCTAAGCCGCAGAGGTGAAGGGCCTGGCAAATTGAGCCCCTGCAAATGGAACATTGCACGGAAATAGACATAATCTCACAAAGCCATATTTTCCATGAGAACGGAATTTGTCAACTTGTCGACCATGAGGCACTGTAAACTCTTTTTGAGCTATCCACTTGGCCCTGAGCACAACCAATTAGCTTTATTTTGGCAACACGCATTCTTAAAAAGCTAGGCTCTTGACTGCTGGCGCAGGAAGGAGTTGTTAGTTTTCATGTAACTTGAAATTTTTGCTTCCTCCTTTGATCTCTGCTCGAGCCATCAAGCCGTCAACATCAAGTAAATTAGTACTTTAGGATTAGACCTTTCTAATCAAACAGAACTGTCATTCAAATGCTGGCCAACTAAAAACATTTTTTATGAACACGAGTCTGCCCCTTGATGCTGTCATAGGTATTTTGATATCAAATTTGGGTATGTGCATACGAACAACTTTAGACACACAGCAGTATCGTTCATATTTATTTTTAGATGCCATCTTATCCATGAAGAAAGGATGTTGCCCCCTTAAGCAGTGAAAATGGCATATTAGGCAGCAGATTGCACAGATATATATATATATATATATATGTGTGTGTGTGTGTGTGTGTCATTATTTAGGGTCTGTTGAACATGGAGGGGGGCACAGGAAAGTGAATTTTCTGACTGGCTTCATCCTTAAGCCAAAAATGAATACACGCTAAAATTATCCACCGTAACCAGAGTCAAGGGAGAAAGAATAAACATTATGGCATTGTAGAATATATCATCATTTTTACGATTCCTGACTCCTCCATATCTGGGTGTGCAGCTACTCGACTGAATAAGGAGGTGAGACTGTGGACAACAGCATGCTGTAAACTTTACAGGGCATTATAAATTCCTGTCAAGATGAAATCAGAAACCATGAGGGACTAGAGAGAGAGAGAAAACAGACATTACCTGTGAGAACACAACAGCATCTCCCCAGAGCTTTCTATTAGCATTTAATTGACAAGGCTTCTTATTCAAACACTCCAGTTGCTCTCCTCCTCCTCCCCTTCCTGCCCTCTGCCACAGGCTCTACTCTATTCTTAGCTCCCTGCGAAAAACTGCTCCACTTTCTCATTTATACACACTATAAATTCCTTACATTCACACTATGAATACCGATTATCACAAATGTTGTGACATTTAAAGGAAAGACGGAAAACAGACAGGAAGGACCTATAATACTCATTATATGGATGGATTTCAGTGGTTGTCAGAGAATCTGTCTATCTGTCTATCTATCTATCTATCTATCTATCTATCTATCTATCTGTCTATCTATCTATCTATCTATCATTTAGAATTGAATTGGGATTGCATTTTATATATAAAATCTTTCCCAGATTGCATTAGCTGTGCTGTATTTATTTGCATCCAGTAAATTCCTATTCAGCCTTGGTGGAAACATAGTGTTTGAAGATCTGGGCTTGTACACAAAGGTTGCAGGTTCAGTTTCAAGTGGTTTGACATCACAAGCCTGTGTGCTTAAGAAAAGGTACTATATCCCATGCTGCTTCAGGAAAACTGCCAGCGCAATTAGTGAACTGTATGTCAACTTACATGAGGGGGCGACTAAAATAGAGGGTAAGCATTCTCAACCTTGCTTGGCTAAAAGCCTCACAAATATCCCTATAAAAAGATGCAAGAGTGGATAAAAGCAACTGAGGCGATGCCATTCTAAGAATCTCTGCATCTGGCAAAGAGTTCACTTCCTGTTTACTCCTGAATGACAACTGTACCTAATAAGTTTAAGCTCTCTGGGTTGAGGTTAGAGGAAGTGACAACCACATGACAGGAAGGAGTGACCTTGCATTGTCACACTATCTACTTGAGAGAGGGTCAGGGCATCATCAAGTTGCACTGGGGTTTCTTTGATTAATGCTGGCATTAATAAAAGACTATCCCTGTCCAATAAAATGGCTTCAGATAATAGATGTTGCCATTCTAAGCCAATAATAGTGTCTATAATGGAATCAGCAGAGCTGAAAAAGGCAGACTTTCATTTCCTCTTGTGGGCAGTATGTTTTGAACACCCCATTGTTCATCAGCTCCTGCAGCAGATAACCACTGAATTTGCATGTGAATCAAGAATGCTTCATAACCTGTCCTAAACACTGGCTATGCAAATAACATGACCCAGAAAAGGACAAGCATCTTCAATACGAGGCAAAGTTTCTCACATTTTCAGAAGCACCAAAGGTGCAACAGTGTAGCAACAGTGTCACGCTGAGCCATTGCCGTCCTCTTATCAGATTCTGCCAAAAACAACAGGTTGTCAGCCATGGAAAAAAAGGCTAGTATCAACAGTTTGTTCTCTCCAGGGCTGACACATGGGTTGGCTGGTATGCTCAATTTGTGCAACATAGGCTTCAAGGTGAACGTGAGGAAAAACTACAGATACTAGAGCTATTTTTCGACTCATGACGACAGCCTGAAAGACACTATGAACACCAGCTCGCCAATATAACACTGGAGGACCCAGTGTCTGTCAGCTGTGTTTGAAAACGTCTCACTGTAACCGACAATGTGTGATATTTATCACACTGACAGAGGAAGATTCACTGATTCAAAGTGAAGCAGATGCTATATGGAAATGTGGAAGTTGGTCCCCCTCTGGTTGGAAGTGGTACAATCCGCATTCTTGAGTTTAATCAGCGAACACGGAGCATGCATGTGTGAAATCACTCATTTGAGGTGTTACAACAAAAAAATTAAGAAAAAAGACATGAATAAATAAATACAGGAGATGTATCCACCCAGGGTTTGCGCCACAAATTAACCTAAGAAAAAAAACAACAGCAGCAAAAGCTGTGGAAAGGGAGGTCCATCTCTCTTCTGTCTCTCTAAACCTCAGCCATGGGCAGTAAATAAGCTGGCAGTGAAGAGAGAAGGTGCGATGACAATGATGTATGGTCTTGAGTACTCTACAGCCATTCAGCTCCCTCCCTCTCTATCTCTCTCCCTCTGAATCATGGACAACATCCTACATTAGCAAGGCCAGGTTAAGTCTGCACTAATTCTAATTTATTCAATTTGCTACTCG
The DNA here is from genome assembly GCA_021397915.2 of Tor tambroides. Lineage (NCBI taxonomy): Eukaryota > Metazoa > Chordata > Actinopteri > Cypriniformes > Cyprinidae > Tor > Tor tambroides. Next base: position 10,774 of record JAFVLL020005411.1, on the reverse strand, counting down.
ACAGAAGCAGGCGAATTAAAACTCTTCTCCTAGGCCAGGCATATCAGAGAGCTCTGACCTCTCTTCCTCATGTGACAAATCCACATACAAAACTGGAATTTATTAATTCCTCAGAGCCCTCAGGCTTTATTACGATGCAACTCAGTGAAGGCAAAGTAACACAATTCTCGACCACAACTCCATACAGGAGCGGACAAAATAGACCGTGTGAGACGACAACAGATGTGGTCTGGTTTTAACCCCATAACACTCCTCACCACCACACCACCACTCACGGGTCTGGAACAGTCAGTCCTGGAAAAGTGTGTCAGCGGAATGTCATGGGGATCGGGCACACGCATCTGCTCAGCTAACTAGCATGGAGTGATGTCGTATCACAGGATAGAAGAGAAAAGAACTGAATTATGGAGGAGAGAGTTAATTATGGATGGGGAGAGGCAAAGACTTCGACGTTTACCTGAGACACATGGCTGCTTCAGCGTCTGGAGACACAGCTTGTCCTTTGCTGTGAGATGCTGCGCTGCCTTAATTGAGCATCTGCATGCTAAATCTGATTTTTCTATTTCACAAGAAACGCTGCGATGTGGCTACACTTGTTAGCTGTTTTCTTAACAAAGAATGACAGTGGAAAGTAAGTCTGAAACCAGGATGAGACAGAATTCTGATGCAAAATGATATGATCACACCTCACCCTTAAGGGCATATCTGTAATTGACAGCCGAGACAGATGCTGCAATGATTAGTCAAAAGAGGAAATGAGCCTTGCGTACTGATGAAGAGGGGCCCTGAGAGTGATGCAGCTCTTCATTAAGTTTTTAACATTTCTTCGGTGACAATCGATAATGATGTGGACAGGGTTTTTATTACCAATGTCACTGATATGGAGTCATATTACATTCTCGAGTAAAAAAATAGTGCAAGTGTTACATTTACACCATAATAGAGTGCAACAGTCTAGTTCCGAAAGTAAAAAAAAAGAAAAAAAAAAAAAGATTGTAGTTCTTTTTCTCATTTAAGCCGTTACATGTACGCAGTCTTGCACCTTTTTATCTTTTGTAAAATTATAAAAAAAAATTTTTGCTTCAAATAATAGTTGATAACATGGTCTGGTTCATGGCAAATAACTCTTAAATGAAGACTTTAAAAATGAATGGGTACAATACTTACAGAACCAAGATGCCACTGAAAAAGTTGACAGGTACTGTTGCTCTCTATATTGAAGTTACTATTACAAATACTTAATGAAAGTTACTTTGCGATTATTTAAATTTATCAGCTGGAAAATACAACTGAAAACCTCTCCCTTCCCTTTTGTTGTGATAAATAGAGGGCATAATGGACAAATCAAGTCATATCAGAATGACTATACTAAAACCATTAAACAACATTAAAATAATAATTAAAGAGTAATGGTAGATGTAAAATAGCATTGGTCAATTTACTAGTCAACGGCAAAAACAACACTTCAACACTTGCTAACTTAACATTAACGTTAATTTCTATTGAAAATGTCAGAAGTTACTTTTTTATATTGAGTAACACAAAATAGAAACATTACTTTTAAAAGTAACTCTCCAGCATTATTATAACCTTCCCTACAATTACCAGTTATATGTCAACAATTTCACTTCAGTTAACTGACTTTTTTAACATTTGTTTGACCTGTTGATTCCAGTTCCTCTTATAAAGGCAGGACATAGGCAGCACCTGCACTTCCAATGAATTGTAATGGACTGTCAGTGGGACTGGGGTGGAAAAAATATGGGTAAAAAAAAGCAAAAGCAAACAGTCAGTGTTGGGGTGGGGGCTGGTGGGAGCACTGCTGGAACTAAAGAGGGGCGTGCCTCCAGAGCTTGGGAAACAATTCTGCCCCTAGGAAGTCAAGTCATTCTGGATGACATTCGCACGCTGTGCCGGAGGCAGAGGGAGGCGGCATTGTGTGGTGCTGTGGATTGATGATGCCATGCACACTGAACCCAGCAGCTGTAATTAAGAGGTCATGTGTGCAACTTTTATAGAGTTTGCCCTATGCACCGGCATCTCGCCGCAATGTGAAAACTCCTCCGCCCATTTTGAACAATGCTCCTCAGTTCGCTCAATCTCCACTCTAATGCTATTCTTAGATGTAAATCTCAAACACACTATTTGATTACAGCTTTATGTGATAGTTTCACATTTTCTGAAGAAAATATAAGTTCTTCATGCCCATGCAAGACTCACTGTCACAATGTTAGGTTGTAGAGTAATGTAGAATATAATTATAGAGCATAAATAGGAACTAAAATATATGCTGATGCAGTGTTGATAATAAAGTTACAAAAGATTTATTTTTCAAATAAATGCTAACAAGTGGCTTTCAACATTGATAAAAATAAGAAGCATTATTAATAACTGAGTACCAATAATAATTGATAATAATTTAGCACCAAATCAGCATATTACAATGATTTCTGAAGAATCGCATGAAACTGACAAATTCAGATTTGCGGAATCAGGAATAAATTACATTTTAAAATATATTCACATGGAAAGTAGTAGTAGCTAAAAAATAAGTTAAATGTCTTTTCCTCATAACATAAAATAACATTACTTAAAATTATATACCAGAGAAAATACTGTTGTAGCCAATAGACTAAATAAATGTTTTTATTTATTTTTTATTTTTTTGCTTTTATGCAGTGTCCTTTGTGACAACCCCTTTCAGATCTGCCACTGAGATTGGGCACTGAAGACACAAAATGGACATCAGCGTCAATCCATCTTAGTCCTATCCCAAGGGTATCTTAATGACCCAGGCCTAATCCTGGACTAAGGCCTAGCAGCGGGGCCCTTGGCAAAGTTTAGCCTGAAACATCCACTAGTCCCCCTTTCACAAGCCTTAAAACATTCAAAGCCTTCTATTTAGAGAGAGCAACTTTTGTTGGCGCACAAAGAGCCAACCAAAGGTACTTCTATAAAGCGAGCCCCGTTCAAAATCAGATTATTTCCACTCAAATCCCCCTTTCTTCACATGTCAGTTAACTATGTAGTGTCTTTTGTCTCTTTGTGAATAACCCATTTCACTATGATGGCCGGTGGATGTGTATTGCTGCATTTATTGCTACATTTATTTCTAAAGCAAAGAAAGAAGCATATTTCCCCCCTACTCTATATTTTTTTTTTATTCTTTGAAGAAATCTGGGACACATGCCCCTAAGGGACGCAAAGTGCTTTAATTTATTCCCACCTTTTCTCTCTGGCTGCCATCTCCAAGGCCTCTTTTTATGCCCAGAAGTGATTTGTGCAGGCTGGACCATCAAAGCAATTATTGTAGAGGCCCGCTTTCCTATTATGAGGGGAGATGACTGACAACAGCGGGACGGTTGAGGGTGGAGGGCACTTGGCTCCAATTTATTAGATCTGAAAGCTCGTTCCTCATTGGCAACTCTGCAAATAGTGATACATAAACAAAATGCACGCTGTAAAACATCGCCACTTTTCAATTACAATATCAGTCATTGTCAGCGCCTCGTTCGCCGTGGTCCGGGTGACTGATCGGCCATTTAAATAGGTCAGGGCATGGCAGACATGCTAAGTGAACGTTTGGGTCAGATGTCAGATCTTGATATAATTAATGTAACACACATGAGAGCAGGGGCTCTTCTTTAGTAAGGATCTGCTCCATTGCACGGCCAGAAAGCATGGCGATTGATAGAGCGAACCACTGGGGGTCTAAGGCATCACAAAAATATTCTCTCTTTAATGTGACAAAGCCAATGTCCACCCTAAGGAATGATGTACGGGTACGAACATGGGAACGGATGGAAGACGAGTTGTGTAAGAATGAATTTAAATGAATGAGGGAAAAAGCCCAGGCATGAAGCTAATAACTCTCATGGCTTTGTGCACCGATGGCATCGCCTTCAATAAAAGCCCCCTCTTCCACCGACTGTTTCCTTTAGGATTTATAAGCATGAACCATCTATTCTGTTACTAAAAGATCCCGTAAAAAATGAATAACCGGCCCATCAGCCTTATCGACAGTCATAAAAGTTTTACAATAGGCATATGAAAAATCCATCCTTTAGACAGCCCGTTAGCACCACTGTAAACATATTAATGAAAATATCTAAGGCGGAATAAGATATGCCTTTAAAACTCAAGTTTACAGCATGCAGCTCCAGAGATTTTTACATGCTTTTACGCTAATCAAAACGTATGCGAGGTGCAAATGAGTATTACTGTGAGTGTTTGTATGCGTTTATACCTGTCACAGAGGATGGCGGAGGGCATGAGTTCGATTAACAGCGTTTTTCTCTAGTGCCGTCGCCTCCAGGTTGCCACGTCACATACAGAGACGGTTGTGCCCTACTAAACAGCACGCACGCATGCCTCAGCGGGCGCAACCTCCTCATTCCTCAGCCATTGTGCAGGACTATGGGGAAAAAGGTGACCTGACCCAATGAAGAAAGCGCATCTGCTGGGAAAAGAGCTCTGTAGTTGAGGTAATGTAGTGCATCGCTTCATCCTGCAGTTATTTTTCCCTCCGGGGCAGAGATGTTACTTAGCCACACCGATTCTGGCTGATTCACTGTCCGCAAACCCCCTGCCTTGTGTTCCTGTTGCACAATGGCCTCACGCTCGCATCCACGCTGCCTATTCTTAATCCGGCATTTCTGGAGACTGGGTTTGTTCAAGCCCACCGTCTATTTTTAAACCCACACATTAGTCATTTCTTACGGGTGAGCCACACAACATAGTAATTTATGGAATTCATGAATACCAAAGGTGTCTGGTGGAGGTTTGCTGCAGTTGTTATCTTTCTTGTTTATGCCCCTTTGAATTTTAGAACAAACGAGACGACGTTCCGTTCGTGGTTTGTGCCATTCAAAAGCAGGGATATCAAACCATCGCATTGGTTTAACGGAGAGTTTATATTCTACTTAACACAAACAAATAGTGGCTTGGTACTCCAAACATTCAACTAGTCATTCAACAAGTAGCCTATTGAGAAAAAAACTGAGGCACAGAGATAAACACTGGCTGAAACCCATAACCTTTGATTACTGAGGATATTCACCCATAGCTATGTATTTAGCATAAGTCCAGCTCAGGGCTCTGAGATCACTTACGGGGGGTGGTGGTGGTGGGGGGGGGGGGGGGTTGAAACGAAGCCAGCTTGTATCCTCTTACTAACCTCCGTGGCCTGTTAAACAAATTCAGACTACTTAGTGGGAATCTCTTGACCTACTTGAAAACGTCATGGTCTGCAAGAACATTAATGAAATTGAATTTGAATAAAATAAAAGCTCATTTGCAATTTCAGAGAGCACTTGGACGCCCCCGTTGGAGTGGAACTTCTCTTGATCAATTACCATGTCTGCAGTTCACTGACACTTATGCTCTTAAACATTTACTCACAAACAGAAAACGGCAGATAAACGGTACATGTGCATTTATCCCTTGCTGGGGAGTAATCTGACTCTGTTTTCTTTGCTCTCAACTAGGGGCAAATGTAGCTGAAACATTTCTGCATTATAATTTCGCATAGTGTTTATGCATGAGTTTCACTTTAGAGCAGAACCGCTGTAAACATTGTTAATGTCAACACCGCTTGGGTCGGGAAACACATCACAATATTACCCTTAGCATAGCACTATAGATTCAAGCAAGGAAAATACAACAAAATGCACACTGCTTTCGGGATAGATTAAATTAAAAAGGCTTGGAAAATACACAAAGCCTAGACTTCTCCATAACAACACATAAAAGTACAAGTCAGTCTATTTAGACCGTTTCATGTGTTAATATATTAAACACGACATCTAGGGCCAGACTTGATGCACAGAAAAACATTCCCTTTTAATGGTACTATGAACTAACACCCGAATAACATTATTACTAAGCGACTTCAGGTTAATTTCCAGTGAACATCAAGTATAAATGCGTCTAATGTGTCTAGAAAAAGCAAAAGATACATTTCACAGGCTCTTGGGTGCTTGGTAAAAGCGTGGAGGTGTCATTTCATTTGCTCTTTAAGCGCTCCAATACGGTTGCGTGAAGACTAATATCGTGTGGGTGAGCCTTCCTTCTAAGGAGAGTAAATGTTGCGGATGTTGTGAAAATGAAAAACAATTACAATGACACATGTTGCACACACATTGCATCACTGTAGAGATGAGAAAACCTAGATATGATTAGCTCTAGGGAGGTAATAGAGAGCATAAGATATCTCCATGATCATTGACTCCGGTTTGATGTACTTTTAAGCGCATATTAATCTTTTAAAGGTGATGTGTGTGATTTTTTGATGTTAAAATACCCTGCTATTCCAGATTAGTATGCAAAGACTGTAAGTGAGACACTCGTAGGTCGATTCCCTTGAAAATGTAAGCACGCTATTGGAACTTTGCTCTGTTTGTTTGAGCAACACTGGCTCAACCAGTGATGTGAGTTTCGGGCAGGATGATGTGGTTGACTGACCAATGACAGACTGTGGGAATGTTTGGGGGATGTTAATGGTGCAAAGTTACACACTAAGCAAAAATGCGGAAATGTTTGCCGCTTTTCAGGTGAAGATGAAAAGAACACAGCGTACAGTCACATATCACAACTTCCTCTGAGCCAGAACAGGAGGAAAGCGAAGGGCACTGGAGCAACGAAACCAGTGGGATTAGTGCTAAGTAACTAAATGGGCCATATCACTTTTCCATTACCAGAGAGGAATAGCTATTTGGATGGCTGAAATCTAAATGAAAAGGTGGAGCACAGCTTTAGTGTGGATGTTCATTCAAGTGTAAATGTTGCACACTGTTCAACCCTCTTTTTTAGCAAATGGAAATTTGCCGTCACATCTTTGAGCTCCATCAATAAATAAACCAGACGCAAATAAACAGATAAATAAATAAATATGAGACGAGTCGCAAATGGGCATCCGTCAGCATTAGTGATGGAGCGATGTCAGCCAGGATCACGCTTCACTTGAGGGGGAGTGCCTGTGCGAGGAAAGATTCCTGCTGATTGCATACACACACGCATACGCACGCACAATTCCCCCTGAGATCAGCTTTTGACCAGACATACAAGCCTCTTCTGCTTTATTCAAGCTCTGTCTGTGTCTCTCTCTCTCTCCCCCTTTATTTCTTCCCTGTCTCCTCCCTCTCGCTAGGCTTCCAGATTTTGTCCTCTCCGTTGCTCTCGGCTGTGTTCCTTACATTATTTTTTTGTCTTTCTTTTACAAACTCTCTCTCCCCCCTCTCTCTTTCTTTCAACAGGACTGCACTGAGAGGCAGTGGTGGTGTCAGTGGAGCTGTGTGTCTTTGTGCTGTGTCAGTGCTTTGAAAGACACCGGTCTGATGGAATTTCTGGTGTGTCCCCACAGTTATGTGCCATCATCAGCTTCTACTCCATTCAGCACATCTCTGAACCGTCTGCTCCCTCAGGCAACACAAGCAAAAACAACTAAAGCTTACACTAGCATTACCTATTATTACTATTAGCAACAAGACATGTCTTACAGTCTTTAGTGAAAAATCCCATCTAAATTTTATGCATATACACACATATAAACATTCTACTGTTATTCTTATCGCTTTAGACAAGGTGGGTGGTCATCTCACATGAAATCTTCACAAGAATCCCTCTCTAACCCTGTGTGCTCTGGTTTGAGATTTCAAAAATCTGGTCAAACTGTAATAATGACTTTACCAACCCTATTTTAAAGTCATTTGTGTTGGTTAATGTAATGGTTAACACTAAATAATCAATAGCAAAGTTGTTATTGTTAACTAAAGCTATTAAAATCATTTTCCTAAAAATGAAGAAAATGAACCTGAAAATAAAGCAGCGATAAAACTAAATATGAATATTAGATGAAAAAATTAAACTTGAAATAATTTTAAATTGAAGTACTAAAAGTATTCCAACTAAAATGAAAATGAAGCTAAATAGAAATGTTAATAAAAATAAAAATGACAAATAGCAATTAAACTAAAATTAAAATGACAACTGTAAATAAATAATTAAATAATTAAATATGGTAGCATATAAATGGTAGCATATAAATAATACTAAAATAACAGGAACAATACTATTAAAACGTTTATTAATTATTAATTTCTACATCTAATAATGCACTTGTAACATTTTAATTGCACACATTAAAATTAGTTAGTTATTATAAATAAACACAAATTACCAATAATCAATAATACATTTTAAAAATTACCTAGATGAATAAAAATACTGTTAAAATTGTTGTTCATTGTTATTTCATAATACCCAATGCATTCACTATGTCAATGAATTGAACCTTATTGTAAAGCGTGTACCAATGACAATGATCAGTACACAACACCCTCCGACTATAAAAACAGTGGTCCAGCAGTTATTCTATAAACTATGGGTGGGGAAGATGCAGATTCGTAAGATGCAGATTTAAATTCACCACTGTTCCTCCTCAAATAACTGCAGCACACTACGGTCTCAATACATAATGGTGATAATGCAATAATACACAGCAGAATGCACCAGGGGCAGTGTGGAGCTCAGACTGTGCTTCAGCTCTGCAAACCCACCCCCCCTACTCACACTGCAGTGTACATGCGCAAGGCCCTTCCAGCAGGAGTTACCAGAGACTCACTCTACATTCAGCTGTGACAGGTCACATTTGAGCAGACGAGAGTGTGTCTCTGGAGTATCTTCATGTATAGTGTTTCACAGTGCTGAGCTGTTTATTAGTTAATGACTTCTTTCCACAATACTGAGCTTGACAGCCGAACTCTACACTTGAGCTTCAGAAAGTATATTTTTTACTCTCCCTCAGGCTACATCATCTTAAATAAATATATTCCTCACATAACAGAAATGTTTCTATACTGAAGTGGCAAAATACAACACAGCGTACGGTACTTTGACAATCTGACAGTAATTCAGTCAAACTGACACTGTGATTCTTTGCCTATGGCATGTACGTGCTATTGAATCGATCAAACACGTGTGTTCTGGTAGCATGTTGCACACTAGTCAAACCCCAGGAAAACATTTGTGAAAAGAGCACTAGCTGCCTACCTACTCCCATAATTCTCCATACCTGCTTATTACACGCATCCACCTCTGCAAATGGAAAGGTAAAATATTCATTCACACTGCAGCGCCTGACAGATCCCAGATAGTAAGGACACAAAAATGCAGACGCTCTTCAGCCGCTATTTGTCTCTGGTAATAGACACCTCACACTGTTAAATTGTCGGGTGTGCCACCAAAAATGGCATTAAAAGCTAGCATTGTCCTTTATTCTCCTCTAGCAGAATTCCTGCTGAACGGTGCTTTATTTAGGCCTACACTGATCGTTATTGGAGATCTCTCTCTCCAATTCATCATGACTACGGCTTAATTCACTCTGCCGAGGTTTTCGACTGTGGACATCCCTTCAGAGTATTATCAAACCAATATTTTAAGGATGGGAGAAGTGAGGGCTGTGTTTAAAAAGCTCATTGGGTCTGATTTGAGAGATACAGCTTTCACTTTTTCCCCGAAGTGAGTTATGACTATATTAAGAACATCTCAAGCCGGGAGTGAAATCAATTCGGTAGTGAAAATATGCAGGGCTAAAATCAGATCAAACTCTCAATTATGCACTGCTGAGGGATATTTGCCCTAGCAAATTGATCCAGTATTGACAATTAGCACTTAAGGTGACCTTTCATAAGGGCCATTTGTTTCTGCTTTATGCAAGTGACTGAGTAAAGCAACAAAAAGAAATAAGCAAAAACAAAACATAAACGCTTAAAGACCAAAAGCCTTTAGAATAGCAAAGTAAAGGTGACACTAGAATGCTTTTTTTTTGGCCTACGTTTCCGTCTTGGTCTCTACTCGCATCAATTGGAGCTCCCCTCATGCTGTGGGAGAAGGCAGTGGACAAAAAAGCGGCCGAACCTGAGGTCCTTTATGGTGCTGTGCAATTGACTTCCTCCTGAAAGGGCTGTCGCCGGGAGCCGACCCGGCCTTCTTCGCACACACACAGAGCACAAGCTCTTCGAATCTACGGCCAACGCTGTGTGCTCAGTGTGAGGGTAACAAGCATTCGCCAGTTTCTTTTTAGCAGACTTTAGAGGTCGAAAGGCTCTTGTTGGAAATCAAATGGCTCGGGCTGACACGCATTGACAAATGGAGAAAGGAGCCAAACGGGACTGTAGCATTTTACCAAGATCTGATTTATTCTTTAAGAATGGATGTGTGTCACATGGTCAGTTTGTTTAAGTGCCTCGATAAAACCTCCCATCAGATATATGCTCTGTGGTTGTTCAAACGCTACATAAAATCCTCATCTTTATCTCTATCATGGTTCCTCACCTGCACCGACAGATGACCCTCGCAGGGTCCTCTCTATCCATCTAAACTTCGACAGAATGCTTCTTTACTTCTGGATTTAAACTTTTTTCCACTATTTTCCCATGGCCTCTCAACCCCTCATCCCCGTTCCACACGGCTCCACCCTTTCTTCTGAAGAAAAATATCCTTATCTATCACGAGCAGGTGATAAGTCTCGAGAAAGCGTCACTGTGCAGCACTTCTCCTTATTCATATCTAGGATCTACTAAGTCATCCACGCCATCGCCGAGCGCACTACCCTCTGGTCCCTTCAGCCCTGAGCAAATCACGTTAGCCCTTCTTCCTGCAGCAGCGCCCTGGGGTGAGCTACATGAATAACATCTATCAACACCCTCAAGTGGAATGCTTGAGGTTTGGGGAAGTGGGGATCTTAGCTGTCAGGCGAAAAGTGTTACAGGCAACA
>JAFVLL020005410.1:0-10599 GCA_021397915.2 Tor tambroides | reverse complement strand
ACTGCCAGATAACCTTGAAAAATGTAATTCATATTTCATTAACATTTAGAAGAAAATATTTAAACCATTTTAATTAGATAGATTAGAATAGATCTCTATTCAGACAGTCAAAAACCCACTGTCAGTTTAATATTTTAATATATCCCACTTTATCCCAAAGAAGTTGAAATTTGATTTATTGCCTTTATATTCTGGGGGAAACTGAGATGGAATAAGATGAATACATTAACATAAGGATTTAGTTTCAGTAAATAAATTAAATTGTTCAATCTCTCTGCAACCACAAGTTTAATTTTGATCTACAAATATTGAACTACTTTATAAGTTTGAAATATTTAGAAGTTCTTTCTGATCCTGTAATTTGAAGACATCACAGCTTTTGACAGCTCTTTCAATTCATTCTGTATCATATTATTTTCAAAGTTGTCGGATCACAGTTGTTTTCACACTGCACGACTGTCTGGGACAGCATTCAGTTGTTGCTGTGTTCACGCTGCATGATGGTTTGGCGACAGGAGGTTACACACTGCATGACTTTACAATAGAAAGAATCCCCGACAACTTTGTCTGGTCCACAAATTACGTTTCATATAACTCCTCCCCACACTTCCTGCTGCCCTGGATCTGAGAGAATCGCAGACGCCCGTGAAATATTTGTCATATTTGGACTCATCAGCACTCATTATCAGTTCACAGCTGCCTCATATTATAAGGACTATAAAAGATGCACACACACTTACGCACTGATGATTATAGCCTGTAACGTTTTCCTAGTTTCTGTGTTTCCTTGCCTTGCCATTGTGTTTTGATATTGGAATGCTATTTGTTTTGTGATTGTTAGCTGCCTGCTCTTGCCTCTGGTTGTTTGTTAGATTACTCTTTTGGATTGCCTTGGATTTATCTGTTTGCTGATACTGGACCCTGCCTGTTGGACCACGTTTTATTATTAAAGCCTGCATTTGGATCTACACCTCAGTTGTCACGACTCCTTCACGTTACATGATGAAAGATGATGAAAGAATTTTTTTATTATTATTGTTCATTTCAAACCATCTATCAGATACTTTTATATAAAATAAAATGTTGCAAAAGAAAGGGGGAAAGGGAAGTGGTGTGTGGCCAAGTATGGTGACCCATACTCGGAATTTGGGCTCTGCATTTAACCCATCCAAGTGCATGCACACAGTAGTGAACACACACCCGGAGCAGTGGGCAGCCAATGTTGCGGCGCCCAGGAAGCAGTTTGGGGGTTTTGGTGCCTTGCTCAAGGGTCTCACCTCAGTTGTGGTCCCTGCCGGACCTGAGACTCGAACCCACGACCTTTGGGTTACAAGTCCAACTCTCTATCCATTAGGCCACGGCTGCCCCCGTGAACAGCACTGAACAGCACTGATATTCTGTGAAACATCTCCTTTTGGGTTCAACAGAAAAAATAGTCATGGGTTTAGAACAACATGAGGGTGAGTACATTAACTGATAAATGAATTAAACAAATGATTAATAAATTAAACAAAACTGTCCACAAGACTGAACAGCAAATCAGACAAAAGTTAGCAGCCTTTACTGTGTGAACGTCATGGGTATAAAAATCTATCACAGTAAACAGCAGTTCTTTTAACATGCTGAGCCATTGAACTTGAAAGAGACAAAAACAAAGACAGTACACAAACTACAGTTTCTCTCGTGGTTATCACTAAACATCTAACCACACATGCACAGTTTAGTGAGTGTTATATGACAGAATTAAATGTCTCATGCAAAAAGCAGAAGTGAAATATTAAGGATTTAATGCGCCACAGACCATAAATATCATGCCACAGAAAAACTTTTTAAAAGTTTACTGCATATTACAATTATATATGTTTTATTTTTATATATTTTATTTTCTTTTGATTAATGTTATTTTTTCCATGGATGTACTTTAGTGTTTGGGCTATTGGGCTACACTCTCTGATCGTACCTACGGAGTCATTCCTACCCTTGGCCATCACAGTGACATTTTTCATGAAATGTTTAACTAATATTGACAACAATGGTGCAAAAACCTAAAGACCTTAATCAGGTTAGATGCCATATTGAATTTAACATGGACAAAAATGAGGCTGTGAGGGATATACAGTCATTAAAATGGCACACACTGTATAAAGGTCCTAGTTTGTGTCATTTTCACAACTCATGGCACAACTGTTTGTTTTTTAGTATACTCAAAGTTTTTTCAGAAAGACGTTTTGTCAGCTGAACAGTCAGCATGTTGTTAAACAACATACAGTCCATTGAATGCAGTGTATGTAGCACCCTCTTCCCTCTCAGGGTGGCTTACCTGAGCACTTAGGACGGGCACACGGGTTCGAATATAAATGTCTCTCGACTAAATAAACCTAGGAACCTCTCCTTTACTGCTGATTTGGAAATAACAAGGTTAACTACAAAATGTCATTATGTATCAGATTGAATCAATAGTTTTAGTTGAAGCTTTTACCTTAGTTATATAGGTATTTTCCCTTAGCCGTAATGAATTTACTGAGATCACTTAAGAGTAATACTATGGTAGTATTTATTTAACAAAATAATAAATACTCGTGATCACGAGTTCAAATGGAAATGCAATAACAAACTGTTCCTTAAATATTGCAATTAAATATTGATAACTAACTTAACTCACGTGGGCCCACTCACACACACACACACACATACAGTCACTCGCACACCCCCGTTGCAGGCCTGTACCGTTGCTGGTGATCGTTGTGGCCACGAAAATAAACAGATAATTGGCCCCTTCGCTCCGAAGAGCCAAACATAAATGGAAATGAAGTACCTTTATTCCAATGAGTTCTCCCGATTTAGGACAATTGAAGGTGCAGGTCGCCCCTGAGCAGCGCATCCGGACCACCTTTGCGATCCCTCGAGGCCAGGGGAACTCTGAACCCCTCGGCGGCTCAGAGCGCTACCGCCCAGGTAGCGCTCTGTCCTGCAGCTCCTCCGGATCACCGTTTTTACGTAGATAGACGTCCACAGCACTCAAAGTCTGCAACTTCACTAATAAATCACACAGTCACAAGGTCGTTTGGTAGTTTCAAATAACTCTCACGGAACTCGCTCGAATATAGGAGAAACTTCACGATGGCGCAGTACTTCCCTGACCCTCGCCGGCTAGGGTGAAAACAAATAACATTAACCAGCGATCTGCTGGATGAACTACTGTTTCGCTCTTGAAGGCTAAACAAAACAAAATTAAATCAATCCTGTTCGGATTAATCTTGATTTTCATTCATCACTCACACGCCTGTGGTACACTTGAACACGCACACACCTCTCTTTTTTTCCCTGCTCCTCCCCCAATCTTTTTTTTGCCCTTTTTACTGGTGGATAACCCTTGGTGAGGTCTGTCAGTGGTTTCACAATTGCTGAATAATTCTTAATAAAGCGCCTGTAAAACCCACAAAACTCTAAAAATGACCGTAAAGACTTGAGGTCAGTCGGCATCTTCCAACGAGTGATGGCCTCCACCTTTCCTGGGTCAGGGGCTATCCCAGCAGCAGAAACGATATGTCCCACGTACTTGACTTTCTCTTGACAGAACTGGCATTTATCTATGGACACTTTTAGCCCAAACTCCTCCAGACGGTCAAGCACTTTGAAGAGTCTTTCTTCATGCTCTTCCAAGGTACGACCAAACACGATCAAATCATCCAGATAAACGATAACTTGCAATAAATGCATGTCTCCTACTGCCTTCTCCATAAGTCGCTGGAACGTCGCAGGAGCTCCAGTGACTCCTTGAGGCATACGCTCAAACTGGTAGAATCCCAGTGGGCATATGAAGGCAGTCTTGTCTTTACTCTCCTCTGCCATCTCAACCTGATAGTATCCACTTCGTAAATCTAACACTGAAAACCATTTACTACCAGACAAGCAATCCAAAGCATCGTCTATTCTCGGGGTTGTGTACTGGTCAGGAACAGTTCGACTATTGAGTGTCCGATAGTCAATGCACATCCGCACACTCCCATTTTTCTTTCTAGCAATCACAATGGGTGATGCATAAGGACTCCGAGACTCTTTTATAATGCCAGCTGCCAGTAAGTCTTTTATGTGTCGACGTACATCGTCAATGTCTGCAGGAGCTATGCGACGGGATCTCTCTCTGAATGGTCTAGGGTCATTCAGTTGAATGTGATGTTTCATACCCTCTGCCAATCCAACATCCCACTCCTCTAGAGAGAACACATTGATCCTTTCAGACAACTTCTGTTGTAATCTTCTTTCCCATTCAGGAGGAATGGCAGATGTACCAAAGTTAAACAAGTTTGGATCGATTTTCTGTGACATGGTTCTCTGTGTATGAGTCTCTGTGACAGTATCAGTCTGGAACAGGTGAGCAATGACGGTGCCCGGAGGTACAGCAACCTCTTTAAAGGTTTCATTATGCACGGGCAACTGAAGGGTATCCATGTTTATAGCTGAGGAAGGCAGGTAACTGACCTCTGACCTCTGACCCCCAGGTAACTGATCCTCTGCAGTGGTTTCAACTTCAAAGATATCCTTTTTCAAAGGTTCCTCATACTCCATCGTACAGTCTGTATATATCTCACCTCTTGGAAGAACAATAAGAGCATGGGGCCCGTCCCATTTAACCTTTGCCTCTGGAGTGTCGGTGGTTCTCTCCAGCTTTGAAGTTAAACTTGCATCAGGGTAATTGCACTGGATCCTGAAAGAACGCAATACTTGAGGAGTGTGTGGATCTCCACTTAAGGCAGCTAACCTGCTGAAGAAACTAGCATTCGTCCTGATTATCACAGGGACTTGCTGAAACCCCTGTGGCTCAGGGCATACCAAAGCTAAAATGGAGATAGTCTCTTCCATCCCAGTGAAAACTGCTGGAAAGGAGGCATCGATCACAATGTAACCCTTATATGGGTAGCTTGAGGAGCTCAGACCCCAAATAGAGAGTCCATGAAGAGGCTGCAGGGGCACGTCAGACAGGTATTTTGAATACCATGAGCCAAAAACAATTGTTACTTGAGACCCACTGTCTAGCAGTGCTTTGCACGGATGTCCATTAATCTTCACTGAGACTGTAGAGGAGGGACCCACCAACCCCTTTGGAAGACTGTTCGGTTCTGAGACATCAACCTGACTTCTTGCAGAATGATAATCATGATTCCCAGCCTTAGGACTGTCACGGGATGCATCATTCCTTCCACTCCTAGCCTTTCTTAACGAACGAACCAGTTTCTGAACAACCAAAGGAAGGTTTTCCTTAGTTGTACATTTTGTTGCGATGTGACCCTCCTCTCCACAGCGATAACAGAAGTAATCTTCCCGATCAATGGTGGATCTGGCCCTGGACAGAGCAGAGACAGGGTTGGGTTGCTGTTCGCGCTGATCTACTGGCATAACATAGCTTACATTCATTACTCCTATCTGCTGCTGCAGCTGTTGTATTTGTTGTTTTAGGGCCTCAATTTCTGTGTCTCACTGTGTCTCAACCCTTTCCTTTAAAGACTTTGATTTTGACTCTGGCAGCCAGAAAGTAGGAGAAATCTTCACTGATTCATTGCCTAGTTTGGTTCTTAAATCCTGGATTTCTGCTCTTAGTTCATTCACAACTGCAAAGCTAAGCTTTTGTTCCTGACACTGTACGGCCTTTACAGGAGTTCTGATCTTCTGTCTGGCTGCTTCACTCTCTTCTGCTTCTCGGATCTCATTTAACAAAGCTAAGAAGGTAGGTGGCTGTGATTTTCTCTCTCGTAGCCTTAACTGTAGCAGCATCATGTCTGACTCTACTGCTCCTCTAATCAACTGCTCTACTCTCACTCGATCCACCATTTGTGGAGACAATCCACCTCTTTGGACTACCTTATTCAATGATTTCTCCACTCTACGAAGGAAATCGGACAGTGCTTCGCCTGAGCACTGACGGAGAAGACGGAAAGCAAAGTACAAATCTTCGCCTGATTCAGAGGTTCCAAATGTATTTTCTAAAGCTTCTATGTACTGTAGAGCATCAGCATCAGGACAAGAAAATCTTACTGTTTTTACAATATCAAGAGCAGGCCCTTTTAAGCTCTCCACAATTCTTCTTCGCTTCTCTTTCTCAGAGCACTCGCACTCGGCAATCATCATACGAGCTTGGTCCATCCAGTTTTCCATTGTTTCTTCTCCTAGGGGAGTAGGAACAGAACCAGAAAAAGTACGTAATCTTCTATATGCACTACTGTCAGTGGTTTGTCTGCCTGTTTTGTCTAGCAGGTCTCCTACCGCCCGAATTATTGACTCTGGAGAACCAGCACCGTGACTAGAAGGAGAAACCAGGCCTTGCAAATCCTGCATGGACTTCCCCTCATTTGCTAAAAACACTGCTAGTTTCTTTAAAGTATTTCCCTGTTGAGGTGGTTTCTAACAATACTGGGGGGTTACATGTATTTCAGTCCTTCACAGTCTTGTTTTCATTCCTGTCAAAAATTAAATATGGAGCTACCCTGACCAAGGGCTATATGTTTGTGTTTACTGTATTCAACACAGTGAACAAATAGTTCACAGGGTGATCATGTGAACAAACACTATTATTTTAACAATGAAAGGATGAAAATATATTTCCATAATCTTTTAAGGATTTTTTTTATTTTTTAAATTTCCACGACTTTTCCATGCCTGAAAATCACTATTTAAATTCCCAGGTTTTGTTTCTGTGGGGAAATTTCCAAATGTAGCTACATTTGAAATGAGGTATGAAGTTGGAATCGGAAGGTTGTTCCAGATGAGTGTGGAATGTGACACAAAGAGAATGTTGCACACATATTTATTAAGCTATTATTAGTATACCTTATTTATTAGATTTAAGTTTCTTTTTTGGGACCAATTTTGTCTTTCACTGCTTTTTTTGTCATGACACCATGTCTACACCGAACGGAATCGTTGTTGCATCGCGTCGTGTCGCGCTTGAAGCCAGAAGCTGGCCACACTGGACGCGACAAATCCATTTGTTCTTCGTGTCAGAAGTAGCATGAGCGATTGGGGTGGGCTTCCTCAAAAATAGACCGGGGGATCAGTTTACTATGGAAGGCCAAAAGGGCCAAAAACACGTGAATTTTAACGCGTCAACAACACGTTAAATACGCGTATTTCACGCGTAAACAACACGTATTTCACGCGTTAAATACGTGTTGTTTACGCGTGAAAAATCAGCGCGTTAAATACGCGTATTCAACGCGTGAAATACACGTGAAATACGTGTTAAATATACTGAAAAATCAGTTTGAACGGGTCAGTGTCATTGGCTGCTGAAGACTTGGGTCAAACCATTTATGTGAGCTTAGGGGGGTGTACCATTCATAGACTAGGCTACCACCATTTAACATGTGTCATATGTCTTTTTTTCTTTTCTTTTTTTGTATAGCCTATAGAATTAATATATTTAAATCGCAGTTTTATGAAAAATTTGATTAAAATAAAATTGCCTTGTTTTTCTTCACTCATGCCTTTTTGTAAATAAACACATTAGTGGACATTCTAGCTTTAACAGTGATCAAACTTAAGTTAGCATCAAAGCATTAACATTTGTGTGGGGAAATCAGTTACAGAGGAGGTAAGCAATCAATGCAGGTTTAAGATACAGACCATTGCAATTAATATCTGTCTTTGGAAAACAATCAATATCTTTTGTAATCGACAGCTTTTATTGTGCTTACATTTACAGCTATCGCCAGCAGGTGGCGCTTATTGAAACCTCTTTTTTGTTAAGAGATTATGCACTCATCAGACAAACAGCAATTAGGTACATCGTGATATTATCCATTTTAATGAATAAAGACTTGAAGTATTTAAAAATGGTATTTAAGACATACTGTAAGTATTTAAGACTTTCAGGATTAGAATGAGAGCTTGTATTCTGGTCAGGACAGCAGAAGTATTTCTTCCTTTTTCTTTCTCTCTTTTTTTTTTTTTTTGAAGAATGATGGGGACCAACAACTGTTTGGTTACTAACATTCTTCAAAATATTGTCTTTTATGTTCCACACAAGAAATAAACTGATAGAAGTTCAGAACAACATGAGGGTGAAAAAACGGTAGAATATTCATTTTTGGGTGAACTATTCAGTGTTTTAAATGGGTTCCAACTTGAAATCACATTCTTACTAAAGAGTCAAGATATTACTCTGACTTAAGTTGTTTCTGTAATACAGCCACAGGAAACTATTCTTAGACTCAGGAAACCATTCCAGGTCATAATTCCAACTCTTCCCTCAATGTCCGGGCAATTTGTACTTACCTCAGACTTGTCAGCAGCTTAATATCCTTATATCTTACATATAGATTCATATCTTTGATATCTTTAAACATACTATGCTTAAATAGTACAATAATATAAATGCAATAAATCAAACTGTGCAATCCTCAGATCTATATTTTCTACTGTATAGTTTCATAAGTAGAGTATATGTACAAGAAATCTTTTTTTTTTAAGATTTCAAATATGGTTTTATTTCTTCTCTTATATATGAGCAATGGTAACATGACCCAATTTACACCCTGGGATGAATAAATTATATCCATTATCTACTTTATATTCCACAAATGTGATATCTTACCAGGTTTCAAATATAAATACTGCCTATAACAATAAATACTATGTTATAAGGCTTGTGTTATCTGTATGCTTAAGTCTTCACCAAAAAAAAAAAAAAAAACCCTAAAAAATTAGCACCAAATAAAATCTGTCAACAATCCATTAACGAGTGATATATAGTTTTATTTTCAAATTACATTGTCATTTAGCAGATGCTTTTATCCAAAGCGACAAAAACTAGCAGTTAGAGAATAAATATGCAACTGATAGAGGGTCAAGTGTGTGTGGTTTTTTTTTTTTTTTTTTTTTTTTAAATAAAAAGACAGATAAAATAGAATTAGAATAGAGAGTGCTAGAGTTATAGGGTCAAATAAAGATGGAAGATGGAGCCAGAGGAGAGGAGTCCCGAGGCGATGGCGGGTCGACGCCCGACCAAGGCGGAGCCGGAGGGACGAGGGAGCCCGGTGGAGCCGGAGGATCGATGGATGACGGTTTAGGCGAGGGAGCTAGGAGCCGAGGTGGAGCCACTGGGTCTACGGGCCGAGGCGGAGTCTGGGCCTCGGCGGCTGGAGGCGGAGATGAGGGATACTCCAGCCCCGGCGACGCTGGAGGATGGCAGACCCATGGGGCTCGCACCGTACAGATAGGGGGCTGAGGGCGAGCGGGGGGGCTGCCAGACGACAGTGGTGGAGGAGGGAGGGAGGGAGGGAGGGAGGGCGGGCGTTTTCGAGGAGAGGGCACTGGAGGGCATTTTCGAGGAGTGGGCACAGGAGGGCACAGGAGGGCATTTTCGAGGAGCCAGCACTGGAGGGTACATTTGAGGAGCAGGCACTGGAGGATCTGACGCCCCCTCCCTGTCCAGCAGTCCCAGATCTCTTATCAGCTCCACTCCACGCTCACACTGTCCACGGCTTGCTACCTCGTGATGGGCACTGTCGCCGGCTCTCGCACCTGGTCTGACGGGTTGGGCTCTACTTCCGGGGCGATCATCCGCTCGGCTTCGCGCTGGCTCGCAGATTGCGGCGAGAAATGGCTCTCCGTCATCGGTGGGCTCGGGCTGATGCTCCGCACCACAGGGAGATGGTGGGCTGGGCTCTGGGTCCGGAGTGGATCTGGCGAGATCATCCTCTTGGGAGACTGTGAGGGGTGATCCGTTTCTCGCCAGAGTCCACTCCACGAAGGCGGCGAATTCCGCTCGAGGACCATCTTCGGACGACAGTGCTCTGCACGCGTTGTTGAGGCTTGCATCATAGAAAGCGCAGAGCACGTTGTCTGGGTAGCTGGTGATGTGAGCTAACAAAAGGAATAGTCTTGTATGGTCCTCGAGCAATCGCTCCCCCTGCTCCAGCAGGAGGAGTAGGAATTCCGGGCGAAGGTGGGGATCCATCAGGGAAACACAACGGAAACAAAACACTGGGAGAAAAAACGGAAACAAAAAACGGAGGAAACACACGGAGGTAACTGTTTTGGGTCGGTCCTTCTGTCACACACACTTAGGAGCACGGAGCAAGAGACGAGGAGACAAGGAATTCACAACTCGCGGTTCATTTAATAGTCCAACAGGAAAACATCAGAGACACAGGAACACTTGGATAACGTACAAGGACTGACAAACACTAACTGAAAGGACTGGGGCTTTTAAAGACAGGACAATCAGGGGAAAACAAGACACACCTGGAAACAGCTAAGGCAATCAAGGGGAGACAGAAACTGGGTCATGGAGCACATGGGGAGCAAAACACAACAAAAACAGTCCATAATCCTGACAGACAGGAAGCTACCGTTGCACAATATTAATTACGGTTTGCAGTGCATCGATAGCTGGACTTCCAACCTTTTTAAGCATTTGTCGCTTGCTCATCCTGATCTTTTCAAAGAATTAAGAGATCGACAGGTGAGTGCATCATTCATAAATTCAGATTTAATTTTAATTTTTATTTCAAACAATCGAATATTAATTGAATTTGAATTAAGCAAGAGTTTTGCTATATTAATTTTAGTATCAATAATATGAAGGGAATGTTTCTGCCA
>JAFVLL020005409.1:0-48108 GCA_021397915.2 Tor tambroides | reverse complement strand
ATGGTTTTTATACTGTACAAACTGTATGTGCTATTGCCCTACACCAACCCTACACCTAAACTTAGCCCTCACAGGAGACTGTGCATTTCTACTTTCCCCCAAAAAACCTCACTCTGTATGATTTATAAGCGTTTTGAAAAGTGGGGACATGGGTCAATGTCCTGAAAAGTCACCTTCACCTTGTAATACCTGTGTCATACCTGTGTCATTATACAAATTTATGTCCTCATTTGTCACAAAAACGCACACACACACACACACACACACACACACACACACACAAACACACTTGTTTCGCTATCCTTGTGGGGACTCTCCTAGGCGTAATGGTTTTTCTGCTGTACAGACCGTATTTTCTATCACCCTACACCAAACCTACACCTAAACCTACCCCTTACAGGAATTTTTACATTTTCAGAAAAGTTCATTGTGTATGATTTATGAGCTTGTTTACCCATGGGGACCTCAATTTAGGTCCTAAACACAAGTCCCCATGAGTCTGTGTGTATTCAGGTTTAAGTCCCCACCGGAATATAAAAACAAACAAACACACACACACACACACACACACACACAAACATAGTGATATTTATAAATACATAGGTATGTATCATCACCATCATCATCATCATTTTTCCTTGATTACAACATTTTTTGTGGAAATTGTATGTGTTTTTAAAACTATGAAACCAACATGATTTTTTTTTTTTACTTTGCAGCATGAATAATTTGCATTTGTTTTAAACTAGATTTTTGGCTTTCATAGACCCTCTCATATGTCATTGGCCCAGTAACTGTAGAACATACTCAAATATAGTTGAGTTTTCTGAAAGTGTACATGCTTACATCTGATAGGTCCAGTCTTACATGAATGTGACTGGTATTTCAATACGATTTCACCTCTAACAAATGCCCTTCTCTCTCTATTCATCTCTCTTTTCTATCTACACATACTCATTGCTCTTTTAAATAATTCACAAGCAATCAACTGCAGTGTATGTGAATTCAGAATAAGCTACTGAACAGACTGAAAAAGAATAGCAATGAAATACATTGTTTGTGTGTGCGGTGGGACTGTTTTTAGGTTGTGCTGACTAGCAAAGCTTCTCCAATTAGCATTTGCATAAAAAGCTTTTGCTGAGGAGGGTGAACTGGGAAGACTGCGAGAGTTTAGCCGAGACCCCCAACAATTAATTCAATACGGCTCTTTAATAATGCACTAAAATATTCATTAGACTGATAAGAATGGAATGATAATTTCCAGGTCAGGCTGGACTATGAGAAGATAAAGGGGCTGAAAGTCCTTGCTTTGGCAGTGCGACTAGACTCTATCAGTCTCTCCTGAGGAAAGTTATTCGTTATTACACTAGTATTATGGATTAGCCTCGACTGTATGATTTGTAATGGACTTTATCTACAGAGGGCAGGGGTCAGTCATGTGATAAGAAAAAATATGGGTCAGTCTGGTCTGAATAGATCAGGGGGCAAAAGAAAACTAAAGCAGACACCCACGATATCTGACTTGTAGATGTCCACCAAATCAAAGAGACACTATGCATAGTGAATGAAGGTAAAGTACTTTATATATTTTTGGCATTAAGTGGACTTGCAAAAAAAGTTTTTGTACTGTATTTTTTATTTGCAGAAAAAAATCAGTCCCTTCTGAACCAAAACCAAACTTTGGGTGAGGAACAGACCACAATTTAAAAGAGTAAGTTTTTTTTTTTTTTAAGAATATGCTTTTGTGGCAGCATTTGTGGCATAATGCTGATTACCACAAAAAATTAATTTAGACTGTGTGACAGTGAGGAACTTACAGTTGAAGTGAATGGGGACAATTTGTAAACATTAAAATGCTAATTATTTTAGTAGTACAGCCACAAGAGGTAAATAATATGTGTGTTGACAAGATTTTAGTGTGAGAAAATGCCTACTACCATTTTCTGTCTAAAGTTCTATCCAAAATTACAATTTTGATGCCATGACGACTCTAAAATGACAAAAAAATGATTCTGCATCTCAAATAATGTTCAAGTTTTAACATAAGAATTAATGTACTGTAAATGCTTTTATAAGATCTGGTTTTAAATCCCCTCAAAATTGTCCCTATTATCCACAACTTCAAATGTATGTATGTATGTATGTATGTATGTACTATTTATTTATTTATTCCACAAATGTTGTGGATTGAGCTTATTTTGGACATTGAAAATTGCAGTGAAGGTGAACTGTGGCCTCTCTGTTGCCATCTGTGGTTAAAACATGAAATTACAAGTTACTTGCATAACTTGTCGGCTCACAAAGCCTGAAAAATGTACACTTTTTAAATGTAGTTGCAATATAAGGAAATGATCCCAGAATTGTTCTTTTCGGTTGACCTACCCCTTTAAAACTGTTGATTAAACTGTGATTCCTCATTTATGTCCAATGTTAGCTGGACTAGAATTGATTCTTTTTGAGGCCTGTGACCTTATCAGTTACACATTCCAAGCATGAGAACCATCCTGCCTTCTAATGAAAACTTGTAATCTACAGAGTCTAAAAAGGACCCTTTTTTATAACCTAATTGTTTCCTAATTCTCTTCTGCCTGTTTTTGTGACACTGATTAGACGGCCGACAAGAAAGTAATTATCTGCTAGCTCGAACACTTGGGAGGTGCCTGCTTTTGTGTTATTTTTAGTCATCATCCATCAAGCCCGTCATGCTGAACTCCATAAAAATGGATAAACGATGGTTTATCTGTTCGTGTGTATGTGTTCTGTATGTAATTATATTTGATTGTTTAAGAGAACGGTTGATGACAGCTGTGCTGGTCTCAGGGGATGTGTGATTTGGCACACAGTTATTAGAGGTTCCAGGTGTAGAAATGTCATATTTATACATTTTTATGCATGCTGATTTATACAGTACATTTGTCACAGCACAATTACCGTGTGTTTAAATATATAAGCACAGGAAGTTTTTGACCTTTTACCATTCTTTCTCTTTAATTCTTTAATTCTTTCTCTTTCATTCTTTCTCTTCATGGGTTTCCAATCTTTTGTCTGAGCCCCAAATATAACGATGCCATTGCGAGCGAATTTTTCCTGAAATGTAAAAGCAGATACATATTTTCATGTATAAAGATCCATTTATACTGTGTGACAAAAATATTTAGTATAATTTTATAAAAACTTTGTGATGTTTTCAGAATTAAATAATTTGCCTTTGGGACTAAGATAATACGTTCACAGAATATAATTGATTATTTCTAATAATTTATCATTTTAAAAGTGGGTTTAAACATTTAAAGCCCTGTCATCATCTTATTCATCTTTCAGTCTTGTTGACATTCTCACACACGCTCACTCTTTTCTCAAAGGTCTCGGTTATCTCATTCAGACATCGTAAACAATAACTCTAATTCTAGTGCCTTATTGCCCCCTCTGTGATGCTCGGTTTGACACACTTTTATGAGTGTTGTTCCCAGGAGAGAAATCTGGAAGTGAAAATGAGACCATATGAGCAGTGCTGCAGCCCTCCTCTACTTTCCCTCAGGCCAAAACCAACCCCTCCTCCAACTATTATCCACTAAACAGTGACCTGGGACTCTGTGATAGGGAGAGATTTACTGTGCTAGTGCTAATATGGTGCTAAGCACCAGGGTCATAAGCGGTTGGATGACAGCTGGATGAAGTGACTTTAAGGAGGAGAGCATGTCGGCTGATTGGATCCTGTGAGGCTGTGCCTAGGAATGTCCTGGATATGGCTCTTGGTTGACTGCACGTGGGGAAATCATTTTATTGAACTCATTTTGCACGCTGCTTCTGTTAGTCTTATTTTCTTGCCATATTTCACCATCTAGCTCCCACTTCTTTTCTTGTTGCCTCTGTTTTTCCCTCCATTATTATTATTATTTTTGATTTTCTTAAAACTTTCATTTTGCCAATATATTTTACTACATTAGACATTTTAATGTGGTATAATAGGGTGTTTTTCCAACTTCCAGCACTTTTACACTACAGTTCAGTTTGGGCTCACTAAGATGTTTTAAGTCTGCTGTCAAACTATGATTTAAAAATACAGTGAAACACTATTAAAATGTAAAATAACAGTTTCTATTTCTATATATTTTAATGCTGATTTGGCATTTTGCCATGCCTTTTTAAAATTTATTTTTGCTTCATATGGATTTTATATACAGATTTTTCTGTTTTGACCTTTTCCTGGAGCCAAACCTTAAATTTAAACATTTCTGAACAAAGATCGAAATAAACATCAACCATATCAGTCGTTGTCATGATCACTTGTGGGCATCATATTTTTGTTGTTTGCCTTTTCCTGTCAAGCTGTAATTTTGTAAAGCTATATAAAATTAGGGCTGGACAGTAATTCAATATCAATATATATCATGATATGATTTTTTTTTCAATAATGGTGATATGATTTTTAAACATATTTCTGATATTTCAATATACATTACAGCCTTTATCACTAGCTACATTTCCATTACCCTTCAAATTGTGCAAATTGAAATTGTGAGTTGAAAATACATCTAATGGAAACACGTCAATTTTGGAGAAACTCCCATATATTGCAAAAAACTTTTTATGCTCACGAGGTGGTTTTTCAGGTAATTTGTAAATATATTTCGCAATGGAAATTATTTTCACAATTACAGGTAACCTGGCATATATAAAAGTCACATGACCATTCTTCAATGTACTATGACCTCCAATTTTTTAATAGTGTTCATATCGATATCGGAATTATATTGTATTGACCGAAATTAAGAAATATATATTGTGATATAAATTTTGGCCATATCGTTCAGCCCTATGTAAAATAAAAAAATAAAAAGATGTGCCTACATAAAATTCTAGATATAAAATTAGCCTTAGCAAGACAAAGGAGTCAGAAATGCTCTAAACACCATACATAATTTAAGAATCAAATGTAATACAAAAATTCACATATAATACCAAACAGCTTGCAACTGGTCTGGCATTCAGTGATGTTTGTTTTAAAGATGAAGATGATCCTCTAAAATGTTTAGAAGCTTTTAGTGCTCTCTAGCGCCCCCTTTGTGGCTGTTATGTGCCCTTGATGGGCACAGGGTCACAAACACTGTCAGAAGTATGTTCAAGGGCACTCTATACCTTATGGATGTTACGATTCTCTCTCACACTGCGGCTCTTCATTAGCAAAAGACCCAGCAGGCTTTAACCCAGCCTTTCAGAATGGACATTAGTTACTGTTCCAGCAATCTACTGAGACACCATTCACAAAGTTGATTGATGTGTTTTTTTTCCTCATTGTTATGCTTTATCGTCCTGCTACTCTACTTTATCCACTTCTCTCTCTCAGTGCTTTGAAATCCCACGATGGGCCCATACAGTGTCCAGGAATAATGCAGGCAGTTTGTGTGTGTGTGTGTGCTCAGGCAGATGAATGTGTCTGTTGGCTCAGTGTTTTGGTCCATTGTTTGTGTCGGGCTCTCTCTCGTACACAGAGAGGCATGTGGTGATGGAAATGAATGGGTATTGTTGAGAGTTATCTGTTACGTGGTGACACTGCATCATTACGAGGCCTCTGCCAGGATGCTACTGCAGAACACGACCAGCCTGAGGGGACAGGCAGATTAGAGAAAACATGCTGTATATGCTGTTTGGTTTTACACAGAGAGAGCGAGAGAGACTGAAAATTGTGGGAATTACCCTTACACGTGCCCTTATGACCGGCACAGAACAGGTGAAGCAAAATCTGAGGAGTCTGACTGATAGTTACGTGCACACAAACATTCACTGAGGTGATTTTTTTTTTTATTTTGCCTGTCCTCTAGTCATCACTCTCCTATACTTTACTATGGATATTCTGAACAAGAACCGCCAACTTTGACAGTCATGTGATGTGACCAATCACAAATTTAGGGGCAGGTTCTAAAACTGAAGAAGCTACTCTTAAGAGCTATTTATTTCTGTTTATAGATGTGGATTTATTAATTGTTAAAGGGAGTTATTACTCAGTTGTTAGAGGTTTGTAAGATTTTTTTTTAAATGTCAAAACGCATACTCTTAACTGTATTGTTAACTGACTACTGTGGGTTCTCCTAGGCACCATCAAAACATTTAGGGCCAGATTTACTAACAGCTTGCGCCAGCGCAAACCACCTTTTGGCATTAAAATAGTACTGTCAGGATTTACTAAAGACGTGCAGTGAAGAATTAGCGCCGAAAAGGTGTGGACACAGTTATTTTTGCGCCTGACCTTATTGAATATGCATTTATAGGAGGTTCCCTTTCAGACGCAAAATTTATGGGAGGAGAGTATTAAAATTAATCACGCGACATGATTTACTAACGTTTGCGCTTGTCAGATTACTAGTATTTGCGGCATTATTTAGCATGTCGCTAATTTGCAAATTTGCGCTGCTCTTGATAGATTGCGCTGGTCATTATGGAAATTATCTGGCTGCATCTGGGTTCTTTAATTGTCAGTAAATCACATGCAGAATTTTCCCCTCCCATCTGCGCTTTTATGGAATTGCGCTCTAATGCTAATTTGCCCTGTTTAGTAAATCTGGCCCCAAGAGTGATTCACTCAGATATGTCAATCATTTTCCAGCCCAACCGGTAGCAAGAGTATGGGGCGTGGCTACGGTAGCAGGCTGAGCCAGAGGGTGTGTAGCCAGTGTGGGACCATGGATCCATTACATGGAAAAAAAATATTCAGATTCAGTTATGGAACTACAAGTCAAAATTTGAAGACTTGCCAAAATACGTAGAGACAGAGAACAGAGTAAAACAGAGTTAAACATTGGCAGGAGGAATTTGATGGAATGTTTGGGTTTCAATCAATACGATTACTTCTTGACAGCTAAGCTAAACTCTAGGTTTTGCTACACGTGTTCATGTCAAGCCCCAGATAAAATAGCAAGGTAGTGTAAGGATAAAAATAATTGCAAGGGGTGTTTGCAAAGGTTGTATGCTTTATTTTTGTAATTCCGTAGTAGTGGATAAACTGCATACTTCACCTTAATAAGTGTAATATTTAAATGTCTCTGGAAGCTTTGAAGTTAAACTCTAATTATATCGCTTAATGAGGGTGACATCATTTCCTGCCGTTAGTTTTCCAAATGCAAGATTGGAGTGATACAGTTTTCTTTTTTTTTTTAAAGTGAGACATTTAAATTTCAGTTAAATTTGTTACTAAACATTCATAAAGAAAGTTATCATAAATATCAGATGTTATTTGAGTTGAGCTCACACTCACATATCTCTGAGGTGTGAAGAAATAAATAAATATTTGGCCGATAGCTTTGTGGGCAGCACTCTGACATATAATACACTGTAGTTGCGCTTCAGGCGACCCGAGTTCGAATAATCTCTCTTTCCCAATTCTCTTCCTGTCTGCTCTTGATATTTTCCTCTATAAATAAAGCTAAAAACTGGCAAAAAAAAAAAAATATGATAAATTGGATTACCACACCACTACAACAGACACACACACAACAAAGAGGAATGAAATGCATTCTAATGCAGTCTTAAATATTCCACTGGATAAAAATAAAAAGATTATTATATTAATTTATTGATTGATTGATTGTCATTTTTTATTCCAGTAATCACATTATCAGAACTTCTACAGTGAATGTAATTTTTTTCCCAGTTATGCACAAGTCTATAATATTTAATCAACTTGAAACTGCATTTTTTTTTTTTTTTTTTAGTGCAAGCTGATTTTTAAAAACTTGATATCCACTAATCAGAAACAACTTGTAAAAGTAATGGACATGTCTATAGTGAATATAACTGTTTCCAACTATGTTCAGGTCTAAATTATTTAATCAGCTAGAAATGATTCCTTCAGAGTGCAAACTCTATTAAAGTAATCACAAACAAATGGCAAATATGTGAGAATGTCATGAAAAAGTCCCTTCCTACAAAAGAGCCATTCATGGATACAGTCAATCTCCAAATGAACCAGAAAATACACATTTGCTTGATGATATTTAATTTACATGCTACTAATGACCTCCAGCAAAACCCTTAAATTTCTTTAAAAAGTTTAATGCCATGAACTGTGCAAACTTTGTCCAAAGACTAGTTTTTCAAAAGCACTCACTGTAGCCTGGTAAAATTGGTTACCAGTGGACAGATAAAGGCCTCACCAAAGTTGGTCAGTTGTGTAGTAACCAACCAATCACATTGGAACAAGAGATTTTCAAAAGCATTGACCCTTTTTGTATGCACTACGCCTTCAAAGGTTTTTTAGGGGTGCTGTCTGTGGCTGAGACTATCAGTCTGCTAATAACAGCTGGACATAATTGTTATTATAAAAACATACTGATTTACAAATGTCACTGAATTGCATCTGAGGCCTTGTTGTTGTTATTGGTAACACATAAAACAAGAGTTCACCGCTAAATGTGTAACTCCTGAGCAAAGCTCCACTGAGTTCAGCTGTAGACTCCACTGAATAGGGAGCAAGAGAGCAGCAGTCTCAGGTCTCTTACTGGCTTCATGCTCGGGGAATCATGGCATCATTGTGTTGTGTAGTTAACAGCTCAGAAAATGAACACGTCTGCTATGCCTTGTAACTAATTGGGAAGAAGTGGCTCTGTGTGTGTGTGGGGGGGGGGGTGTGTATACAATAAGTTCCTATAAGGCTTCTAATAAAAATAAATGGCTTAGAATTTCCATTCTAACAGAGACAGCGCCTGGGTTTGCTTTTTAATTTGCTCTATTCATGCTGATAAAGTGGATAGCACATATTTAGCTTCTTGGTGTCTTTCTAAGTAACACAGATTACCATAATGGCCTGTCAAGGCAGAGGCCAGACCACATGTTCCGCTTCAGATATCCAACATTTGCTCTCCAAGCACATTTGAAAGTGGATCTCATTTCTCTGTATATATATATTTTTTTTCAGCAGCCCTGTTATTTCTTAAGCTGAGCTGTATTAGAATGTGTAAATAGAGCTCAGCTGTGCATCTGTAGATGCTTTTTTCAATCAAACCTTTTCTAATAGAATCTAAAATGAAATATTCTTATTTAGTCTTTTTTGTTTTTCCCCATATCAAATTGCAAATTTCCCCTTCCTTTTTTCATTTATTTATTTATTTATTTATTTATTTTAGTTATACTGTTCTGGAATGCAAATTGCACTTGAATACTTGAGTTGGACCTCATCTTGGTTTAGTTGCCTCATACATATTTTTTAAATTCAATTTCCCTGAAAACACTTTCTAATGCAGGTCTGCTTGTTCCCCTAAATCTTGATGGGGTGCTGTACACTCTATTAGCCTTTACTTGCTGTATATATTTTCACTTAACACACTGTCTTGCTGTCTGAGCACATCTATTAACAATCCACTGAGGAAGTGATGCATCTCAGAGCGCATTAGATTGAAAACGTATTTGCAGCTACTGGTGAGGACTTTAACTCAGTGGACGAGGCATTTGCACACTTTTTGGATCCAGAATCCATCAGTAGACTTGAAATGTTGTTCACTAGTTCTATGGATAGCTTTCATTGTATGGGAAAGCTGCGTAAGAACAGCCCTAAGATCCAAAAATCTTCTTTCTTTTTGGTGTGTGTTTTTCACAGAATAAAATAATATAAGACTGCATTGAAACGGTGTGAATAAATGATGACAATTTTTTATTTTGAGGTCATCGATCTCTTTAACTGCTCTCTTCTGTTTCACAGATTGTTCATTTTTAAGTAAATGTTTCACTCAGTGGTCTTATTTAAACATGGGAAATAGCATGTATTAATTTTAAAATAATGATCAATTATAAATTATAATTAATATACTCCAAATTCCCATCTGATTAGACAGCACCTAGTTCTCTTTCATTAGTATGTTATGTCAAGCAGGTCACTTCCTATATGTGCTGCGTGAGTTAGGAGAACCCAATGGAAACCGTAATGAATGATTTAATATTTTACCCCTGACCCTGACATTAGCATCTGAGATATATGCAAACTCTAATCCACATGCTGAGTTGTGCGCATATGAATGTGAATAAGACTGAAGAGGCATATGGGGCTATTGCTTGAAGTAGCTTCAGCATGATGGTATGTTCACACATCCTGTTAGCAGTGATAATGTTTGCGTTTTGTAGTCCTCCAACTAATTATTATTGCATACATTTTTTCTACATTACTTATTCCAGAATCACTCATATGGAAACCATCCATGGGTAAACATACAATCTGGATAGTGATTGTTTAGCATTCCTGTAAGGAAGTCACCAAATCAACATGCACATATTTTTGGAATTAGTATACTACTCCTAATACTGCTACTGTAATATGCATTCTGTGCATAGTACTGTACACAACAGAGCCTACGCTGTATGCCACAATAGTCAAGTTTATTTCTATAGCACTTTATACAATACAGATTGTATCAAAAGCACCATCACAGAGAGAAACAGGAAAACATCAGAATGAGTTATGGAAACTCAACTGTGGAAACAAAAATGATTTAATTTGAAAAATGTAATTTTTCAAAGTACTAATTAGATTCTAATTCAACGTGTTGATGTCATATGATAAATAATGCTCAATACTATTGTTTGAAACATTATGGAATATTGCTTACTGTTTCACGTACAATTTTTTAAAAGTATACTTTACACAGTGCATCGTATTCAGTAAGCTATTATTCCATTGGGAACACTAGCCTGCGTGTGTTTTATGAATGTGTGTGCGTATGTGTGCTGTATAGTGGAGTGGAGCACGAGCGTGTCCGCAGCCGAAATGAATCCTGTCAGATCTCCAGCGCACTACATATTGGGATTAATGACGGAGAATGTTCCGGCAGGAAGAGCTTCACACCCACTCCATTATTAATGCAGCATACCACTGAGGGAACACACATAATGTGAGACACCCTTGCTAGAGAAGAGAAGAGAAGAGAAGAGAAGAGAAGAGAAGAGAAGAGAAGAGAAGAGAAGAGAAGAGAAATGGAGGGAAAGAGTAACTCTACGTGGCACACCAACAGGGTTTCACAAGGAAGACTCTCACAATTCATTACAATACAGTTTGACATTATGTTGCTTAGATAACAATGTATACTCCAAAGGTGCAGTCACATTTACCGTTGTTCTGTGAGGTTACGCTGACAAAATCAAGTCATTTCAATAGTAATCTTTGTTGTCTGGAATTTTGCACGAGGATGAAAGATTTCCCCACACAGATTTCGCATTGGGTTCAATTGGTCATGTAAATTCACCAAAAGAAAGTTGCTTGGTTTGAAAGTGACTTCTGTGAGCTGTGCTTCATACATTGCTATACTAATAATTTTAGACGCCTATAACCATACTTTTTTAAACAGTATCTATTTCTACTTTTAGGTTAACATTTCTTTCATCTGCCAACTTAGTTATTGTTCACATAAACTGTTGCAATGCATTCTGAGATTGCCTTATAACATGAATGATACATGCAGCGCTTCCAATGAGGCCAAAATAAGGGATCGTATCTTTGAAAGAAGCATAATTATTGACTTTGTGTCAGGCATGGTTATGATGCAGTAAAATCTATTAAGCTTTGAAACAGGTTTAATGTCTGTCTGCAAGTATAATGAATAGGATACATTGCACTCACATAATTATATGCATGAAAGAGTGGAGTGCTATTTGTGTTGTGCACAGACTTGCTGCATATGTGTTCCAAATCGGTTACTTAATAGTATGCTGCCTTAGGGGTTGTTCACACAGAACAAGATTCTGCATTTAAAAATGCTAGACAGCCGAAATGCTGGAGAGTGCAACGGTCAAACACGTCCATATAGTGCATGTTTACATACAAAAACAAGTGCCTTGAAATACAAATGTGTTCTGTGTTAACAGCATCTTGGAAGGCAGCAGTCTATGTAGGAAGTAGGCCTCAAGGCAGCTTGCAAGCTTTTGGTCAATATTTTCTTTTGTGCATGTTTGTTCATTTCAATATTATAACAAGAAGGTTATAGTCTCTCTTTTCAGTGACATGTGGCCTTGTGTGTTTTACAGTAGTCGAGACAGGCACTAACACTATCTTAAATGAGCAATTGAGGGACAAGTCCTGTATACTTTGATCTGATGGCTCTCACAGATGCAGTTAAAGAGGAGACGCTCTAAAGACATTTCTTTTTCTTTCTTTTCCTCTTCCCCTGGTCATATTGATCTGCCAGTTATTGCTCACTTTGGGGCTCATTTCTGTCATGGTTGCATTCCTATTTTAGCAGCCTTTTCCCTCAGGCTTGGAAATATCTATTGTATTTCAATTTAGTCATGAACTTGTCTGGTCATACATAAACTTTTGTTTTTCAAATGTGCACAAAAGCATGCATAAATGCTTTAAAAACAATGTTCAGATCTTTTTATTTTCTTGTATAGGGGTTCCCTATAAGAACATACTGTTTCATTGAATTACTGTGTCCTGATATATATATATATATATATATATATATATATATATATATACTGTATATATATGTGTGTATGTGTGTGTGTGTGTATCCACATGCACTTTATCCTTGTTATATTTGCAATTTATCCTTTATCCTTGCTATCCTTGCAATTTATCAAGAATCTCGCTGTAGAACGCTACGACTGACCGATCAGAATCAAGCACAAAAGCTTTATGATCTTCGCTAATTTATTCATGTACTTAAATTACTATAAATGTATCCATGCAAATATGATACTACTCGCATTAATTTTAGTAGCCTAATATTAACAGCAAGGGCTGGTCAAGTTGAACAACTTGGCTGTTTAAAATGCGTCACGTGTAGACAGATACGCACCTGTGGCATGTTCACATAGAAAACTATTTAAAATAAATAAATTAAACAGCGAAGTGGAACTCAAACCCGGATACTGTGTGAAATGGTACTTATTGGATACTTCTGAGACTTAATTCTCTACATCGGCAGCACTTGTATCAACATAAGGTAGGCCTAAGACTTGTTTTATGATAAACTGTGCCGCCGCGCAGTGAATAGCATACATTATTATATCGGTTAAACAAATTGTTTCATGATGTTAAGAGTTGACTTTGTACGTTTATATACCTCAACGCTGTCCTGCCATTACTTGTGAGACTTCATATTATAGCATTTTAAATTGCTCTTATGTTTCTATCTGTATGCTGATGTCATATACACCACGTTGATGTTCTTTCGGTAATCCTCATAAAACCTTTGTGGTCTATCTTAGCGATATTTTTCTAATATTATTCTAATACTTTGCACTTAGTACAGATTGGTCATAATATAACTTTGTTTTGCCAGCAGACGTTTTATTTGTGAAACAGACAAAGTTTTAAAAACACTTGAACTGACATTTAATTCAGTATGGATGGAATATTTTGTGGTGCTTTTTAAGGGTTGTTTTTCATTGTCTGATGTTTTGCAGCTTTTGGGGTTGGGGACGTGGGCCCTGAATTACTTCTCATGGAAGATTTCATTTATTATAAGTATAATGAAACTAGGTTGACTAATTTTATATTATACAGTAGTTTTCTGCCTGACTTGTGATGGAGAACAAGTTCTTATCACCATAAGCTGAACTGAGCATGTTGAATTTTAGTTGTTGCATGAACTTATTTTCTAAAACTGTCAGATTTTCTCAGCATTGCTTGTTTCATTACCGCTGACTTGTCTAGGCAGCTGTTTTGAAACAACTCAGCACTATTGTATGATTAAACATATTTTTATGTTATGAAATTAATGAAAATCTCCATGCCACCCCAAACTGATTGGCAGTGGAAAAATACTGACTCCAACCACTGGCTAATAATAGTAGTTAGTGGATGATTATGTTTAAGTGAGCCTGACAGAAAATGGAGAGATCACCAACGTTTTGATGTGAACTTAATCAAGTCAGTGAAATCATTCACTGACTGAAATGGAACCAAATGAGTTCCTTCTCCTGTTACATACATATCCATTGATGTAGAGTAGTAATTTTATTTGATTGATTTAAAAGTGGAAACCTTTATTTATTCCAGCATGGGACCTCTCAAGAGCTCAGAAACAATTCAAAATTCAATCCCTGCTACAAGATATGCATTTAATACCCATATTATTTTCATCTTTAAAAGAACTCTGGCAGTGCAGCTGTGTTCATGTAATGGCAAAAATTCTCATGAAAATGCATACACACGTGATCAGTAATCCCTACAGTGACTACACCTGCAGGTTATGTTTACCTGTTGCTAATAGTGTTGCATGCCTCTGTTTGTTATCACTGTTTGTTTTAGAGGCATGTGGGAAAAGACCTAATGCTGTAATAAAAAACGCAAACTGTTGGCATTTCATTACAGGAGGGAAAAATTCGATTACAGGACTGTAGTTCTGCTCCGCACACTCCTGAGGGTAACACCTGAATGTTTGCAATTTTTTTTTAATTTATTTATTTTTTTTCCAAAACACTCACTCAGTTTGGCATAGCGTAAAAGCTCTTTAAGAGATTGTAGATTAACTGGTGAGAATGAGGATAGATCTTGCTAAGAATGTTATGCCACCCCATTATTCTTGAATAATTGAAATGTTACCTCAAATTAGGTAAATAATTAAATTTTTAATAATTAAAAGAGTTTCAAGCTTGAACCTTTTGTTGGATATGTCCATTTGTATTAATCATACCTAACCAATTTGTTTACATCAAAAAGTTCTACAGTATGTATGCAAACCTCTACAATGTGAGCAAATCACTCTCATATGCGAATAAATTTTGAACTGTCTAGCTATTTCACTCACCAGTGATTGAGTTAGCAGCTAAGAATTTCATATATTTAACTCACTACATGTGAACACTGAGTGTTTGAGAGTTTCACTTTCCATGTCTTTACACCACATTTGTGACGCTGGACCACAAAACCAGTCATAAGGGTCCATTTTTCAAAATTGAGGTTTATATATCAAACGAAAGCTGAATAAATAAGCTTTCCATTGATGTATGGTTTGTAAGGATAGGACAACATTTGGCCGAGATACAACTATTTGAAAATCTGGAATCTGAGGGTGCAAAAACATCTAAATATTGAGAAAATCGCCTTTAAAGTCGTCCAAATGAAGTTCTTAGCAATGCACATTACTAATCAAAAATTAAGTTTTATAGATTTACAGTGGGAAATTTACAAAATATCTTCATGGAACATGATCTTTACATAATATCCTAATGATTTTTGGCATAAAAGAAAAATCAATAATTTTGACCAATACAATGTATTTTTGGCTATTGCTACAAATATACCCCAGCGACTTAAGACTGGTTTTGTGGTCCAGGGTCACATTTATCAAATTATTCCTGTTGATGTCACTGGATCTGCAGCGTATTTGACTATGCAGTCTGTCGAATAAACTAAAAAAAAAATAAAAATACTAGCCAATGGCAATTGTATTGAATTTTAGGATGAAATGGAATACTTGATGCCATCTAAAACATTTCTCTTCTACACATTTTAAAGTTTTAAAGCCCTGTCAAATGTTACTTTTCGAATCATCTTATCTAATAATATCATCTGTATGATGGAAAATAAATAGTCTCTCAGGTATTTCAGAGTGTATTTGATTACAGCTCTGTGAGATCATGAAGGGAGATAGTGGTGTGTGTGTTTAGTGGCTCAAGAGATAATAGATGCATACTCATTTATAAGATGATATATGCTCGTCCTTATTCGTCAGTTGATGGGGTTTCAGACAGCCGCAGCAGTCAGTCAGGTATAACAAGTCTACTGATCGAGGAGTCTTCTACGTCAAACTCTATCACAGCTTCTCAGTCTGACTGATGTGTATGAGCTATTTAAATATTGATGGGGCAAATCTCTTGCTGGTTTACAAAGATCCCAGACCCACTTATTTGCATCCAGTTTTATTTATGTATGAACAAATATGATTTATTAATTCCGTGCCTCGACCCAGAGCAAGTTTCCACAGAATTCTAACTGTGGCAATTTGCCAATCGTATTTGTACCCAAAAATGAAACACTTGATAAATAATGTTGAACAGTGCCTTGGGAGGACAGACAAATGTGAATACTTGTGATTGTGATTTATATATTTATTTTGGTTGAGATGCATGTGATTGTGTTCAAGTGCATGTATGTGAGTGTGTTTGCGGTGTATGTTTATCTGAGGCCTCATGCAGCTGCAATGAGGGATTCAAGCGCCAGAGAGATTTGTGTAAATGTGGAGTGAGCAATTAACGGCAATCACACTAACACATTCGACAGACATCTGCAGCTCATGACTAAATGGACATGTGAAATCTAAACTCTCATTATCATTGCAGTCTGATTAAATGGTAATCATAATCATTCAGAAAAAAAAAAAAGGTTTTTATTTTTGTATTTCCAGTTTTAGAAATTGTTGTTTTGTTACATTTATTTTGTCTATATGTCTTATATGTCTACATAGTATTTATTAATTTTAATTTCAGTTTTAGATATTTTAAAGTTAAACTAAATAAATTAAAATTAAAAAATAAGAATGTTGCCTTCACAACTAGCTGAAAAAAAAAATTAAATGTAATTTTGTTTTAGTTAATGTTTATTTCATTTCAAGTAAAAAAAAAAATGTTTTTTTTTTTTTATGGTTTTAGTTTTAGTAAACTATAATAACCCTGCATACCATTTCATAGAATGTATATTTCTATGTAGGTTTTTTTTTGGTTTACATGTGGTTAGACTGAAAAAGATTTTTTATATACTGTAACACTTATGTTGAAATAGCAACATGGTCTCAACCAACGGTGTGTGTTTGGGGGCGGGACATTTTTGCAGTTCTGTCAGTGATGCTAGTGTAGCATAAATTTACACACTTCGCTTTTAATATCTATGCATTAAAATATCTCTTCTCTGTTTCACTCACAGTAGGTAATTTTGTCTATACAGCATTTATCTAATCCCTCTGACTGCAAACACTCTGCCAGTGTGTTTGTTTCTCCAGAGTCAGGCTGTTTGTATATCCCAGCTCAATATGTCATATCTGCAGGTCCAGTGTAAACCGGCTGGTTGCATTTCACAGGTGAATGGACACATTACTTCCAAATCCATCACCATGAGGCCTGCCTGCGAGGGGAGACACTCAAAGCTAATATCCCCACCAATGTGCTTTAGAGATCCAAGAGCCCAGCGCACCAATTACATTTTCAGAGCCGCATTCTTCCTCTCAGCCTAAATTGCTTTGTTACTGGAGTCTGGAGGCTGTCACACAGAAGTTTGAAGTAATGGAGAGTGAAAGGAGTCCAGGGGTGGTAGGCCTGATGCAAGATGTGTTTTTCAGAATGGACAGCAAGGTTGTGGAGTGTGTAGTTTTAATGTGTGAACTGTCTTTAGTATACATAAAATAACGTATAACAAAAATAGTGTTGGGAAGTGTGGTAATATAGTGTAATGCCTTTGCAACATTGAAGAAACTGAGTTAGAGATTTATAATACTTTTTTTATTATTATTATTCATAATAATAATAATAGTCATAATAGTGTTGAAATTTACACACACGGGACCTTTACTGTATGTATTTGGTAATGCCACTTTTTTCTCCAGACTAATCAAAACCCTCCAGCATTATGCCACAAAGTACACGACATTTTTTTTTTGTTTACAGAGTAAATTTTTACAGCCCTCCAAAAATAGCACATAACATATATATATATATATATATATATATATATATATATATATATATATATATATATATATATATATATATCAAAAACCTAAAAAATTGCCACAAAAAAAAAGAAAAGGGAAAAAACAATAAAAAAAAAAAAAGTTTAAACTATAATTTAAAAAAGTACAATACTCTCAATGATAGTATCATACTAAAATAACACTGGTCTAGGATCATGAAAAATTAAGTCATGGACAGGGATTATATTCCCAAATACATGTGAACCATTGGATATACAGTATGTGGGTGTTAAAGGTGATAATTTAGATATTCCAAGAGCTGCTTGTTCTGCATAAATTATTATATCGAGCCCTGCGACTCTCTAATATTCTTTTCATACAAACTGTCTATCAAGCAGAACCTAATAATACAAGCATGTCAACCTTAATTTCCATATTGCCAGCTCCTGTGATTTGCAGTTTTCAATGCTCTGTTTGTGCAGACAAACAAAGCTCAAATTACAGTAATCTGCTGCAGCAAGATGCAATAAATGATTAATCAGATCTATCCAGCAGTGGCATGAAACTCTCCTCCGGCTGCCTCTCATCGCAAGTTCACGTTCACGAGGTTACATGACGACGCTCCGCATTCACTCCGCACATTCACAGTTGTTGAAAATGCTTATTTGCGGGGCACAAAAAGCCATTTTGTGCTAGTGTGTTGAATTGTGGTTCTCTTTTCACTGCATACGCTTGTTTCTTCCTTTTAAACGCTGCAGCAAATGTCACCTCGGTGCCTCGTTTTTATGTGTGTGCTCAAGTTTTTGTAGCTGGGCTATTGTATTCCCTCAGAAGAGTATCTGAAAAGCAGCTTAGCTTGTGTGCGTGAAGAATCCATGATTTATTTACATGTTTATTTTTGTCTGTGTATGTGTGTTGTGCTGCGGGTCATGCACAGGCTCAGCTTGGTAGATAACGCTATTGTTGCAATTTGGGATCCCACCTTCACTAAGCCCTTAAAGAGATTTTCCCCCGAGGCCTGGGTGGGCAAGAGTGGAAATAAAGCCACAGCGAGCAAACACCACGGCTGTTAGAGAAGAGTGCAGGGGTTCAGCGGCAGGATATGGGGTTCACCGAGGGGCAGAGGGAGGAGAAACAGGCCGCTCTCCACCGGGGCTGTAAGCCACGCTCCTTATTTAAAGCAAGGCGGGAACACAAATGAAAAACAACCATG
Organism: Tor tambroides; assembly: GCA_021397915.2. Lineage (NCBI taxonomy): Eukaryota > Metazoa > Chordata > Actinopteri > Cypriniformes > Cyprinidae > Tor > Tor tambroides. The sequence goes on along the minus strand of JAFVLL020005409.1, from coordinate 29,283 downwards.
GGAGACTGATTCTGATTAGAAATCATTCCCCAGATGTGACTCCCTCAGCTTAGCTTTCCTTCACTTTTAAAGCCACCACGCTTTAACTTGAAGAGAAAGTGTGTGAGAAACAAAAAAATTAAAAGGGATATCAAGCTCTCCGCCCTTGCAGTTAAAACCTTAATGAACATTTAATGCACCAGTTTACATTACAGAAATGAATACCTTTATTCAGCAAGGATGCATTGAATTGATCAAAAGTGACAGACTTTTACAAATTATTTTTCAAATAAATGCTGTTTTTTTAACATTCTATTCATCAAAGAATCGCTGTATTGTGGTTATTCAGCACAACCGTTTTCAACATTAGTAATAATATGAAATGTTTCTTGAGCACCAAATGAGCATATTACAGTGATTTCTAAATGATGATGTGGCGCTGAAGACTGGAGTAATAGCTGCTGAAAATTCAGCTTTGCCATCAAGTACATTTTAAATTGAAAATATTTCACAGTATTACTGTTTTTATTTTTTATTGAACAAATGATCCAGCCTTGGTGAGCAATGGTGATTTCTTTAAAAAACATTAAAAAAAACCTCACAAACCACATTACTTCATTACTTCTGTGCTTCAGTGATTCAGTAGATGGGACATTTTCTGTAAGTAACAATTTAAAATTTCACCTGTTCCTTAAAGAGACATGTCAGATGGAAGTATGGATTGAAGTATGGATTTTTTTTTTTTGTTTGTTTGGAGAAAATTTTTAAAGTTTCTCCAATATTCCTTTTGTGTTTCACAGAAAAAAAATAACTGCAATGAGATTTGGAATGACGTGGGTAGAAATAAAAGAGAGAATTTTAACTTTTTGCCAAACTTTAACTTGTTAAGTGTTGGACAAACTATGTTTGGCACAAATGTGCATGATGGATTAAGTGAGTTTGTAATTTATTTTTTCCAGGGCTTTTTTCTTTAGTCCACGCTGCTCCGTCTCTGCTGTTTGTTGTTTTCTCTGTAATGATGGTGTGACCTGACACCTTTAAACAGCAGCCAGTTTCCAGACTATGAAAGATCTTTTTTTCACACAACTAATTAGTGTGTGCAAAAAATAGCTGGGAGGAAATGACAAGCAGAGGCCTTGCATTCCCTTCTGGCACTTGTGCTTTTAAGCAAGCTTACTGTGACAGAGCCCTTAAGACCAAATAACTCTGGCTATTAATCAACAAAGCCTGTATGTTTTATTAAATGTGTGCAGTTTTATGGATCAGTAACTCTCTTCCCAGTGTAAACTCTCCTTCAGAGAGGCATGAGGGGGGTCTGCGTCTGCAACCGGGTGTTTCGATGATGTCTAGACTCGGACACGGAATTCCGTTTCCCCCCCGGATCTGACTCATGGTAGATGGATATGGATTGAAACTGATGGACCATTAACCTCCCACTGAGATTCCTAGACTGTGCAGACGGTGCTGCATAGCGAGATGAAGAACTCTGTCTCTCTCTCTCTCACTCTCACTCTCTCTCTCTCTCTCTCTCTCTCTCTCTCAGCTCATTTTATTGGCAGGATTCGAGAACATAAACCACTTGAAAAGCAATCAGATCACTTGATATATTGGCAGAGTAGTGACAGACAGAACTGACTGAACACTAAACAAATACAGCTATTGTTTATCAGCTCTGAGGGGCTAAATTTCTAAAGGGGCCGACGTTGATAGTTCTGCTTCCACCACCAGTCCCTGCATCTTTCATGGCATGTCTAAATCTCTTCCATCTATTTCCGCGTACTTATCCCAGCATGCACGAGGTATTCTGCTTCAGGCAAATTGTTTCGTTCTGATATTAATCTGTCGCTGCACAGTTAATTCTTCATGGAATGCTTGAAGACACTTGCTGCATCATTGAATTCCTACTGGCAAACAAGCAACAGGTGCCAACACAAAAAAAGCTGATTCCTACAAACACTTCCTGCCTAATTTACTGCCTATCCTGCCAGTTTGCCTAACAAATTGTATGCCAAAGAGAGGAAAGGAAATTCAGGGCTGGCATTGGTACTGGATACTGAGGAAAATGATGCACACCGCCAGCTCAAACAGATGTTGCCATTGCTGTTTCTTCTTAGGTCAGTTTATTTAGTTGGATCTGAATGGCATAATCACAGTAATGGCCTGTTCATACCAAAAACAAAATCTGTAATGATATAATCCATCATTTAGATGTTTATAACTTTAAAACATTGTTTTTGAAAAAGTTGTCTCATCTAGAGAGAAATATACGTGAAATATACACAATTTACAAGTGAAAACAGTCTAAAACGGTTCTAAACAAATATTGGGATGGTTTTATCAGCTGTTTGGATGGAACCCATTCACTGCAAAGTATTCACTGGTGAGCAAATCTATTCCAATGAAACTAATCATCTACATCTTGGATGGCCCGAAGGTCTTAAGATGTCCTAACGCAGAGATTTCAAAAAGGTTAGAGGCTATAGAAATTACATTTCCTCATTTGTGCTCATTTGTAGCCCCAGTCAGCTTTTAGTTCAGCACTAAAACACTGGTCAGCTCCATTAATACAGATGATGGTCCAGCTCATTTCAGCACCACTCAGTGGACAGCAACCATCTACTCAAATGGCACTTTGAGGAAACATTTAAACTGCAGGACAAAAACAAACATCTGAAATACATGCTTTTCATTGACATGCATTGAATTAAATGTATGACTTCCTAATTAATGCATAAAACTCAAAATGAGATGTACACTACTGTTCAAAAAGTTTGTGGTCTGAAAGATTTTTTTTAATGTTTTTGAAAGAAGTTTCTTATGTTCGCCAAGGCTACATGTATTTGATCAAATCTGTAGTAAAAGCAATAATATTGTGAGATATTATTATAATTAAGAATAACTGTTTTGTATTTTAATATATTTCGTAATTTATTTCTGTGATGGGAAAGCTGAATTTTCTAATATGATGATTTGGTGCTCAAGAAACTTTTAACTTTTTCTTATGCTCTTATGTTTGATCATTTACTTGATCAAAACTGCAGTAAAAGCAATAATATTGTGAGATATTATTTCAATTAAAATAACTGTTTTCTGTTTTAATATTTTTTTGTGATTTATTTATGTGATGGGATGATCATGATTTGGTGCTCAATGAACTTTTAATACTTTCAATGAAAAAAAATGTGCTGTTTCATTTTTTTATATACAGAATTTACTCTAAAAATCAGCACAGAAAAGGCACGGAAAATGCCTGCAGATTCCATCTGGGTCTCTTTTTGGCCCCTGAGCAATTGTTAAATTTCATTTTGAGCCATTTAGATAACTTTTTATCTTTTCAATTATCAGACACTGAAATGCTGTGAAAGCAAGTCTGCACTCATGCATTTACACCCTAAAAAGCAATGCAGGGAGACTTGATGTCATGTTATTTGATCGTTTGTTTGATTTGCCACTAGTTATTGTAAATCAATCAGCAGTCATACAGGGTACAATCATTGGGAGAGGAACATATAGATTCCCTAAGGATCTTAGGGCTCAGAATATATAAAACCTCTGTGCACCTCCCTGCTTTTCTCCTTTTTTTCTGGCACAAACTCACTTGTACAAACAGATATGGTATATGTGGCTGTGATTATTCACTGCAACTACACAATAGGAAACTTCTGACCTCCATGCTGAATGGCAGCAGGTATGTTTATTGCCCAAGGTGAGATTTGCTTTATTGATTGAATTTATTTATTTTTTTGGTACATATTTTCACTGACGATGAAAGCAGCAAAAACTGGTGTAAAATTTGGATTCTCCCAGGAGCACCAGATTCCCCTGGGTCCGTATGAAATTGCCACTTTCAGGGCTAAAAAAAAAAAAAAAAATCTAGAAATGACCGGCTGTCGCTGCCAGCTGGATGCAAGCCCAATTTCCCAAACTACACTTCTGCACACAGTCTTTTGAGTATTGATCTGGGATCGGTCTGGTAACCCATGGGCTTTCTCTTGTAAGACAGTCTGTCCAGCTTCAGGCCTTAATCCAGGCAAACTCACATCCAGGACGCTGTCCTTAACACTGCCTAAAAGCTGCAATCTGGCCCTTGAGCCAAAGCTTCATGTTTGTGACTGATTTTGTGTGTCTGAGTAAATGTAATTCGCCACATTCATGGCCTTACATCCTTCTTTAAGTACTTACAAGATTAACAATCTGCTCTTGAGTTCAAAATGAATGACTACTTTCACAGTCTTATGTTTACTGGCCTCTCTTACTCAGTGTGGGCCAAACAGAAATATTGCACTTATTGTTGTTTTGCAATTTTAGTTGTATCACTTCAGCCAGGCTGACAGAAATGGCAGGGCCTGCTGCCTTGCTTCATGTTTGTGTAGAGTTTGCCTGTTTTTCATTTTCATTTTTTTCCCCACTGTTTATGGCTTAGGAATTGCTCCAAATGGACTGTGTGCTTTGCCAGGCCTGTTCTTAGCTGTATTGACATGTTTCCAAATGGAAGCGGCTAAGCTGACAATGCACTACAACAGATGAGACTGAGTGCTCCTCGCTGAGACTGAGAGTTTAAGTGCAGCAGTAGAGAAGAACCTCTTACCAATGAGTAAAAGACACACTGGGAGAAAATTGCTCTCAGTAGCGTCTTTTGGCTGAATAGATCTGAGAGAATCTTGTTTTGGAGGAGATCGTTCAGTGTTTATATTTTTTTTTCTGTTAACCGTAAGGTATATATCTAAAAGAATTATATTTCTTTAGAGTTTGCAAATAAATTACACAGTAAAAAAGGTAATTCACAATAAAATTACATTACCATATACATTAGTGTCTTGGGATAATGGGATATTTATATTATATTCATATATTTACTCTAATAGTTTTACTAAGTAGTTTTAATAAATAGTAATAATACAGTTCACTTTATAATGTTTGTTACGTTAAATTATTTTTGTTACATTTTATATTTAAAATTCATTGCATTATTTTACAATACACAAATATAATTATATAACTCATGTTTATATAATTGTCAGTTAATGAAAATACATTATCTGAAATTGACAATTTCAGTATATTATAAATATTAATATACCAACCTACATGAAATCTACTTGAATATGTAAAAATTCCTTAAAAATTGTCATTTTATTTTAACAGTGAAATGCAGCCAATTTTTATAGTGATGGTATAATTGATTGTGTAAAATGGGGAAAGTAAATAAAAAGCATCATGGTTAATGAAGCATTAGTTTTTAACACAATAGTTTTCTTGTAGCCTTGCTCACCAGATGTGGGTATCAACACGGGTTCACGTTCCTTGTCAAGATTGTTAAGAAACACCTATGTTTGTTTGCTTCGCCCCTGAGCTGCATAATTCTGCGTGTTATTCATTTTTAGGATTTGGGGGCGGGGGGCACTGCTTTAACAAAGACAAGAAAACAAAGCAAAACAAAACAGAAGAACACAAACAGCAACAATAAAAAATAGCACATACACATATTCACATGCAGTGTTTAGTATTTCAGCTTTGTTCACTGAAATCACAATTTAGACAAAGCAGATTTACGGTTCAAGAAACATCTGGGAAACATAATGGGAGGTTGCCAAGAAGTTTCTAATCAAGAGAGCCAGGAACACAGCAAAGAGGCTTTAGACTGAAGATATGCACACTGACAGTGAAGAAAAGATTGTAAGTGCTCATCTAAAAGTGAATGACATTAGAAGCAGCTCTGACGAGGCACTTAGTGCCACCATGCATGAACATGGATTACTGTACCTAATTGCATTAATGCTTTTTAGCATTTACAGAGATAGAAGGTCAATGTAAATGTTTCAAAGACAACTAAAATCGGCACAAAATCTTTGTTTCAGATACCGCACACCTCTCACTCGCTCCCACTGTGGTCTGTCTTGTGGTTGCTGCAGGTGCGTTTCCTGTGCTTTTGAAGTAAAGCGACCCATGCCTTATTAGCTTGGTTATCACTGTAATTGGCTTAGTTATGCAGAGCGTGTGAGCTTGTCTGATATGACCATGTGTTCATGCTCACACGCCGCTTAAAAAGCATGCAAAATAACAAACGGAAGCATTGAGTAATAATCAAACTTGCACGGAACCCATTGATCAATTATAGATCTGTAATAATGTACTAAAGCATACTGACATGGCTAAAATCCATTATCACTGCTCCCGTCAATCACATCAAGCCGTCAAGCAAGACTCAGAGTGCACAGAGAGAATAAGTAATGGTGACTCTGTGGACGACCCAGTCGCATGGTCTTGGTGGAGAAACATGCAGCACCACATTTGTTTCTTCATCAGAACAGATTTGGATAAATTTAGCATTATCACTAGATTACTGATGGATAATCTGCAGTGAATGGGTGTTGTCAGAATGAGAGTTCAGACAGCTGATAAAAACATCACAATAATCCAAAAGTAATCCACAGGACTCCAGTCAATCAATTAACATATTGTGAAGTGAAAAGCTGCTTGTTTGTAATAAAGAAATTCATCAAATCACTTGCTTTCTCAATTTAAAAAGCCATCTTGTCTAAATCAAGACAGAAATATGCACAGTTTCAAGCAAAATGGTCAGTGGATTTTGATGTGAGAGGACAACAAGGGATGAACGTTTTAACTGTGGAAGCATTATGGATTATGGACCTTGAATTTAGGGTGCCTGAAAGTGATGGTTTAAACAAAAATGTCTTGATGGATTTATTACAAACAGCTTTTTGCTTCACAAGACTTTGACCAATGAACTGGTATTGTTTGAATTACTTATGGATTATTGTTTTTATCAGCTGTTTGGTCTCTTATTCTGATGGCACCCATTCACTGCGGAGCAACTGATGTACTGTAAAGCTAAATTTCTCCAAATCTGTTCCAATGAAGAAACAAACTCATCTACATCTTTGAAGTCTTGAGGGTGAGTACATTTTCAGCAGATTTTAATTTTGAGTGAACTTTTCCTTTAACATTAATCATTAAAGACTGGTACCATTTACTTCCATTGTAATTCCATTTTTGCTTTTTTAAAGAAAATGGACATTTTTCAACAATATGCAAAAGTACTATCAACTGAGCTTAATTTGTATTGAACACATAATATTCATCTAATTCTAAAGGGATAAATCCCCCCAAAATAAAACAATTCTGTCAGTATTTAATAATCCTGTTTATTATTTTGAAAGGCGTGTCCAGAATGTTCTTCAAAAATATACCTTTTGTGTTCCACGGACAAAAGAAAAGTCACCCAAATCTGGAACATCATAAGTGTGAGTAAATGATGACTGGATTTTCATTCTTGGGTGAACTGTCCCTTTACAGATTAATGAAACATTGTGAGTCACTGCAGTAGAAGGCCTACCCGGTTCCTACTCGACCTTATCTCACTGCCATTTCAGGGACAGACACTTCTTGTGATTAATGTCAGCTTGTGTTTAAGTTATGAGAGATGGTGTCTTTGTTCCCCATCCCCGTCAATCTTCCACTGAGCTATGGCAGGCCCTGTGCTGATAGCGTCTGAGCTCTTTATTAAAGCAGTGCTGATGGCACTGAGCTTGCGCATGCAGGAGAGGACAGTTTCCACAAATGCTTTTGTCAGTGCAGTCAAATAAAAGGGTGTCGGGTCATGACTCATGGTTGAGCACAGCACAGAATAGGCGTGCGTCCCCCACCTAATATCCAAATTAATCTTAATGTGATCCTGTAAATGTGATTTGAAGTGTTTGAGGAATATATAATCAATTTCTGCTTAATAGAGAGCTACTAACAAAAATAAACTTGATTCTAAATATAATTCGAAATAAAAAAAAAATCTTGGCATGTCGTGGAACTGTACTTATGATTAATCTTGTGATTATTCTCTCCAAAAAAACAAAGGATTTTCAAATGCTATTTGGAAATAAACGGAATAGACAGATCTATTGATATACAATGTGATATTTGCTGTTGTGAGACAGGTCAATTCTTGTGAAAGTAAGGAACAGATGCAAGAGATATATAGATGTTGGGAAACATTGAGCCAAGTTATTGAGAGATTAGAGAGAAGAGCCTGATGGTGTTCCTGATACTCTCTGAAATTTTGAGTTTTGAGTGACATACTGATCCTCATCCACTTCCTGTGTACCTTGCTGAAGGGGCGGAAATACCGATCAATCATAAAATTCCACTGTGATGACCATACCAATACTTTTGGCAAGATAAGGGATTCCTAAAAAAGATAAAGTCCTTTTTATATAAGTATGTTATAGTAAGAAAGGGCACTTTCCATTCTAATAATTCCATTCTAATAAATTCCATGTATATAAAAAACCTCATTTTATTTATGGTTATTGATAGTTGACCCAAAAATGAATATTCTCTCATCATTTACTCAACCTCATGTTGTTCCAAACCTACAATGTATAATTTTTTTCTTCCATGGATTACAAAAGAATATATCGTGAATGTGTTTTTATAACACCCATCCTGAGATGTTTTTATAACACCCACTTGAACCATTTTACATAAAGACAGAGACTCACAATGGCTCACAAACGTGTCAAAAGGTTTGTTAGGCATCTTCCTGCACGTCTTTCTGCTGCTGTGTCTCTGTTCTGTACACACTCAGAACACTTGTGCCGATAGGAGGTGAGGAGAAAGTCATTACCGATAGAGGCCTGTGCAGGGCACCCGCGCGGGCGAGACCACTCAACCAGCACCTCGTTATCTGTCCTCCTCCACACACACATACACACACACACGCACGCACGCACAAACATTGTCTCCGTGCTCTCGGAGACAATGTGGCGCGTTGCTCGGCGTGCCAGTGGTAAATAGGATTTCTAAGGCTGGAGCTGTACAGCGCTGTTCTGAGCGTTTGATATTCTTCATACATCACAGACATCTGTTTACATCCTCTTCTGGCTGATCTCTGAGCTCTGCTTTTGTGTTCTTATCCTGATCTCTCACACACTCATTTCAACCTTTATTCGAGCACATATCTTTGAGATTTTTTTCCCCCTCACTCTCTTTACAACTGAGAATTTGGAGGTCCTCTTTTATGTACAAATAACATTCGCTCTATCAAAAAATCAGTAGCGCCGCAAACACGTTCCCTGGCAGTTTGATCCATTGCCTGTTTTTGTAGGCATTGGATGGTGAGACATAAAAATGCTCAGCACACAGAGACTGTGTTGACAGTGCTGATAAAAGCAGGACTGTGGACCAGCTATGATGAAGCGGTAAAGGCAATTACATTAGAGCTCCATTACAAAGCCCACGACAGCAACACGAGAGAGCCTTTGTGCAGCTATTGCCTTATCTCCGCAAACCTCAATGAAGTGAAACCCAATGCTGTGAGTTTGTTTTGATGAGGAAGGATTTATTGGGGTCCACACGGAGAGGCCTTCTTCCTCTAGGCCAGCTCGTGGCATTCGCTGTGTTTATTTGCTGCTTATTTTGGATTTGATTAATGTGATGTAATTAGCTGGGAATGGATCGGGTGGGTACTGGCAGGTTTATTGCCAGGGCGAGTTGCTCCTCCAGTGGCTTGACTGGGAGAAAATGGTCAGAGAAGTTCATGGTGATTTAATTGGCCATTTAGTGAATGCTATGACAGGCCCTTTCTGCAGAAACTTATGATTAACACCTCGGACTGTTGCGTAATTGTGGACATTCAGTGTTCTCTTCACACCTCACTGAAGGCTCAAAGGATTTATATCCCTGTTTGCATTTTCAAGCCAGTGTAGAATTTTAATCAGAAGATACACTGGAGTTTTATTTTTAGTCTGAGATCAGTTTAATAAGGTAACATTTTAAGGTGATCCCATTTTTAGGTTAAAAATGACATAATTTGACTCTGCAGTGCCTTTGAAACATTGATCTGTTTGTTTGAGCAGCGGTTCAAAATAACTGCTAATGGTTTAAGTTTGGAACAGGGCTACCAGTTTTAACAAACAATGGAGGATGAGGCAAGCTTGTTAAAACTGGTAAAAAGTAAGTTGTGCATGAGTATACAAGTATCATTATTGATACTGGTCATAGTTATAAAGGTTCTTATGCCCAAATCTTTGGTACATAACTCATACAACATCATTTGTGATGGATCTGAAGGATAACATGAATGATTGCTTTTTTAAGTGATCGAATTTTGCCTGGAGAACGATACAACTTCAGAATCATGGTTTCCACAAATATATTATGCATCACAACAAATTGGGCCAAACCCAAAACCGAAAATTCAGGATGCACTTGGCCAAAAACAGAAACCGAAAATGCTTTTTAATACCTATTTATTATGTTATTAAATAATATAAAATAATTTAGTAAGATTTTTAAAATGTAACTCAATAATTTGAATGATACTGAATTTAAAAAATACAAGTCAATAAAATAACCACACATTTATTGAAAGTAAAACAGTAAAATTGGACAGAAAATATATTAATATTAAATATCAATTTATTATTTTTAAACCAAAAATTACAATTCATAAAATTGCCTAGCCCTGCAAGTAACCTTCATGAACAACCTAACAACCAACTAGCAATCACTTAGAAAAGCTTAGCAATGGCTTAGTAAAGTTTTAAACAGGCCTGTATTTCTCACAGTGTCTTCAGTAAATCTAATTATTTAGTCAGTTTTGGTCCACTAGTGATGCACAATCTGCACATTTTTTAAAAAATAACTAACTTTTTGAAGTGCAAGAGTCCTCAGAGATGCCTCAGCCATTTCTCACGTAAACCTGTTGTAACATGCACAGATTCCATCAACTCGGCTTTTTAGATGGGCTTGAATGAGTTTTGAGCCTACTCCATAAAGCAGAAAAGTCCCCGGCATATGGGTAGGAAAGGCAAAGTGTAGACTGTGAAATGTGTGAGTGTGAAACGAAGGGTCTGTGGGGGTGTGATCTGTCATTTCTCATTAACACCGCCTGAAGGTGCCGAGATGGGTGTACCATACTGCCCTCTCCCACAAGACCTGGCATGCTGCACATTATCACCTGTCACCATCTCAGTGCACATCACCCCTCCTCCCCTCACCTGTACCTCAAAACACAGAGAGAGGTAATTTAACTCCCTTATTTTATGGGGTCACAATGTGCTTCCTGGCTGATCGGGGTAAACAAAATCCTCTTTCTAAGTATTGGTTGACAGCATTGCGCATCAGTCTTGCAGGCAAAAAAGTAAAGCTAAACAGTTAAAAGAAAGCAATAAAAAGAGAGTGAGAGAGAGACATACCGTATGACATTTACATACAGATGCCAGGAGCGCCAGACCTTTACTGCTCCTGTATTATTTTCGTAAAAGGTTACTCTTAAACCTCTAAAGCAGCTGCTTTCATATCTAATTTATAAAGAGGCTCTGACTCACTAATTTGACATCGTGATGTGGTTTATAACGTTCTTCTCCAGATCCGCAGTGCCATTTTGAGTATTCATTTAAATCTGATGCCTTTTGAAATTGTAGTTTATTTAAATCTGCAGATAGTCATTGCAGTCGCATTAAAATCACATGGTATAAAAATTAAAATGCATCAAAGAAGTAAATACTTTTTGTAGTAAAGAAGTTTTATTTAATTTAACAACAAGTTGTATACATGCTACATTTTATGGATTATATTTACTTCTTTATTTTTTAAATAGCAGAAGTAGGTTCCAACTTTATAATTTTTCCTCTAAAATATATGTGCTTCTGTCTTTATCTCACCCTGTTGTAGAATGACGCAGGGTCTTAAACTTAGAGATGGAAATAAATGGAAAAAAGACAATAGTGAAGAAAAATAGATGTCTTCCCCCTTTCTGTCACCGCTCTCTCTGTCTGAGAGGATTGTAGATATCTATCAGTCAACTGAAAGTAATGGAGTTTATCAGAACGCAGCACTAACGGTAGTGGGGGTATCGTGGGAAAACTCAATAATCACATTCCATTTCTGAAATAATGTGGGTGTTGGTAGAACCTGGGATGAAGGGGGCAAGAAAATGGACTTAATCTTTGATTAATACCTTTGAGTATTATTTATAGGCAAAGCTATTATGCATAATGTGAAATACGAAGTTTCATAATGGGGCTCAAACATCCCAGACATGCTAACATCCTGGCCAACATGTGACTATAATGAAGCGAAGGTTTTAAATGGACAGGATAATTTTTCACATGCTAAAAGGTAGGGGTGGGCAATGTACAATATACCAGTAGAAATTTGTCAACCGGTAGAGATTTTGGACTGTTGTCTCTATCATGGTTACATGCTCACGTGACGTGATTTTAAGCTGTTAAAACACAATCAGCAGCGAAAGAGAACTCATTTGGCTATATGCGCGAGCTGTTTGCGAGACTGTTTCTGTGCGCTGTCAGAGAGGCACGTGAAGATGGTGCTCATAGAGCGTAGGCGAATTGAGCGCTATTTTTTGCCGCTTGATAGGCCTTGAACAGTTAAATACCCACACTTTTACATGTCAAAATGCCCGTCTTTGCAAGTATCATCGTCTTAAGTGAAAGCAAACAGCTGAGAAAGAAAACACATAGCCTATGTAACAGTGTATTGGATCCAGGCAGCTCTTAAAGTGACAGCAGTGTAATATTCCTGCTGTCTGTAATGCATGTTACTCAAACAACAATTGAGAGAAAATCGCTCACTGCTCTTGATTAAATCACTTTCGTAACTTTAACAAGAAGAAATACATATTTAAGTTACACACTGAAATATATGCAGTGTTTTTATACATTTGATTTGTACAATATATGTAGCATTTGGTCTACTGTAGTTTTTTGTCGTATTGCTTGTTTATTATTCTTATTTAATCACTGACTGTGTACTTGTCTTCAGTGAGCTTGAGGTTTTTTCTTTTTTTAATTTAGGCTAGTATTAGTTTTTTGTGATATTGACACTGGTGACAGGAATTATGACATTTCTATGGTATCAGAAATTTTGATATCATAACAACCTTATTTAAAGCAAAAATAACTATATTGTGATATATATTGTTACCGTGAAATAAAATTACTCATATCATGATAAAAGATTTTGGTCATATCGCCCACCCCTACTTAAAGGGATAGTTCACCTAAAATGAAACATCCAAAATATCTTCTTTTGTGTAAGAAGTAATTAAGTTGGATAGTTAGTTTTGGAACAACATGAGGGTGAGTAATTTTTTGGGTGAAAAGTTCCTTTTAGATCTGAATGTTTTAGGTTTTAGGTTTTCATCAAGTTTTAAAATATTGTCAAATTCACTATTCATATTCAATATTATTAGAATATTATTTTTGTGTTTAAATTTTGAGTGATGGACCACACAGGTGTCAGCAGTGCCGATAGATCCTTTGACACTGAACTTTTTTTTCAGGCTAGACCTGCTGTGACGCATCTATGCCCACAGCAATCAGATGTCATAATCTGTCCCTACACATGTGTCTGCTTACGTTTGTGTCTGTCACTGTCAGTCTGGGAGTAAGAAAGCTCAGATGGATCTTATGCTGCTAACTGACACGAGTTTGTGAGGCCAAAAAGATTTAAAGACACCGATAACGAAAGCAAAAGATTACAGTTGTTCTGAGTGGGACAAAGAGATATACCTCTATTAAAGGTTACCAAGGGGAAAGCAATCTCAACCCTTCTGACAGGCTAACTGTGCTGCTAAACTGTTCCCACTTTGTGCGGCTGGCCAAGTGCTGGCTTTGTGTTCTCATCGTGAGCAATAAAACCTCATCAGACACTGTCCTATGTTCAAGTCCTTGAGTGTCCATGGCAAGGTGCCCCTCTCATTACTTTGAGCTCCAAATATTCATCAGTCCTAGATGATCAATAGCTCTTTATTGTTATTTTTACCCCGTTGGCCCCTCTCTTTCCATGGCAGCAGTTCAAATAGAGATTTACTGCGACTGAGAGCTGTTTGTTATCCTTTTTAATGATTTTTACTCCATAAAACAAAATCTCCAAAAAGGTAAATATCATATTTTAAACTGGAATGTCATTGTGTACATACCAGGTTGACTGAAGCAATGATCTACTTCCTTTTTTAGCAGCTGCCCTTTCCATGGCATATAACGCATTCAAACGGGTCCATTGACTCAGCAGAGTACAGCAGATACAAACAGCCTGTCAGAGTAAACACATATAGGTCACCAGAAGTACAGTTCACATGCCCCAATTATTTCAGTACTCTGTAGTGTAAAACTGCCATGACAAAATGAAAAGGACACAGCGTGCAGGGTAAATAATAATAATTTATAATTTCATTCAACAGAACTGAGAGGGAGATCATACATTAGTACTTTAAATAAAAGGGCAGCATCCAGGACTGCTACTAGTTAAAAATAAAAAATAAAATAAAATAAAAATTAAATTAAATTGTCAGTGTTTTTTTTTCTGCTTTTCCAGTAAGAGGTTCATACTTAAAACAAAAAAATTTACTTGTGATGCAAAATTTTGTACTATTTAACATAATGCACATAATTGTATTTAACATAATTTCAATATAATTATAATAAAATAATATAATAAAAATATCTTAAGTTGTTTATTTTATTAGCCCATTATTTAATAATAGTAATCATTTTAATTTAATTTAGTTTAATTTAATTTAATTTTTTTTTAAAACTCAGTTTTGTTGAGAAAAGTTCTTTCTTTATTTCTTAGACAATTTTTATTCTCAAGTAATTTTTTTTGTCTGTATTTAAAAATGTTGTCTTTCTAGTAAAATTGATGTACTTAAAACAAATGAATTTTACTTGGTCAAATTCAATATAATAAAACATTATAATTATTTATTATTATTATTATTGATTTGAACAATTTAGTGTGGTTTATGTTTAAAGATATTTCTTATCACATTTTTGAGTGTTTTGTCTGTTTTTAATTTGATGATAAATTGAGGTGAAATGAGCAAATGATTTTTGCAGTAAGAAATATGTTTTAATATAGACCCATAAAATCCCAAACATTAAACTTTTACCAGCGTTATAGCTTTTCCTGATTTGATAAGAAACCAGTAAGCATGTAATCACAACAGTTTCCTACAGACCATATTACGGCTATTTGTCTTTGGTCTGGCTTGCACTAAATATTTTAAGACAGCCTTCATGCTTCTGAAGAATCTAGTGCCATGAGTGATAACTGGAAAAAGGAGGTACATGGTTTTCACACTGAGACTCGTATTAGAAAATCTTTTGAATTCAAAGACAATCAAATCCAATGTACGTGAAGAATATGATTACCTATACTGTTTGAATATAAATCATACTTCTTTCAAATTCTATGTACATAAGGATGCTTCCTAACCAGAGAGTAGGCAGAGGCCTATTTCCCCTTTGATGAAAACTGCCTACAGCCATAAGCAAAAGCAAAGCTGTGCCAAGGTAAAGAGACATTAGAAAAGGCTCTTATTGTTTATGTTTCTTCGCAACATAAGTGATGCAAAATATCACTGCCACATATTGTTTGCACAGACAATCTTCCTGGCTTAGTTAGGAACGGCACATTCTGAGGAGGAAAAGATAACAGCTTAGTCTTAATATTGTCATTTTATGCATTAGATCATCTCATGCCGTAGAAATCTTCAATGCATAGGTCAACAGCACTTTACAATTACAATTAACATGTCTTTGGCAAGTAAATTATACCTGTACATGGGTAGTAACTGTAAAATGAACTGTAAAATAATACATAGTTTACAGAACTGTAAGAATGGCAATCTGTAAGAAAATAGGAACTGTAAGAATGATAGTCCGACCCTGACCGATGAAAGTGATGGAAAAAAACCCATAACAATAAGTACATATCACTGCAGTTTCCAACAGAAATGAACACTAGAGGAAGTAAAACATCAAGCACTTGTAATCGTTTTCGTATACGGTTATGATTACAGCTCCATATGTTTTGCTTTCCGGACGTAACAAGCTCGCTCGGTAGCTCAGCCAGCACAAAATTGGACTTTGGATGCTTAATTCTTGGGTATGATTCCTGTCAAAAACATGACTCACGATGAAAGAGCTGAAAGATGAGAGATCAAAAAAAAAAAAAAAAAAAAAGCTAAAACAGCATGCTTTTGATTGCGTTTTTAGGTCACACACGCTTTTGTTCATACTTTCAGGTAGGTTTAGGTGTAGTGCAGATGGTTATTTTAAAACATCACTGAGCATTAGATTTATAGCGCCACTCAACATACGTTTCAAGTCAGAACTGCGGTGACACCTACAAAACCAACATCACATAAAATGTATCATATGCATATTCATCTGTTCCGGGAAAAAAAAAAAAAAAAAAAAAACTAACCAACTTTTAGCACCACCCAGTGGACATTTCAAATCGAATATCTCACGAAACGTACATGACGGTACGTATTTTGTGTCTTGTGAAAAAGTTCCCAGAGGTACGTTATTGTCATGAGACCAGGTTGCATTTATATTATACCATGAATTTAGGGAATTATATTTTATTTTATTTATTTATTTATTTATTTATGTTTGTTTGTTTGTTTGTTTTAGAAAGTCTTATGCTCACCAAGACTGCCTTTATTTGATCAAAAACACACTAAAACAGTAATATTGTGAATTATTACAATTTAAATTAATAGTTTTCTAGTTTAATATATATATATATATATATATATATATATATATATATATATATATATATTTTACATTTATTCCTGTGATGACAAAGCTGAATTTTCAGCAGCTTCATTGAATGAACATGAACCTTCAGAAATTAATTTGTTGCTCAATTAACATTTTCTTTTTATTATCAAACATTTGTGCTGTTCAACATTTTGTGGAAACCTTGATGTATTTTTCACGATTCTTTTATATAGAAATATTATTTGAATAGCGAGCTTAAAACAACAGCATTTATTTGAAATATAAATCATTTTAACAATATAAATGCCTTCACTGTCGCTTTTGATCACTTTCATACATCTGTGCTGAATAAAAGAAAAACAAATCCTTGTTGAATAAAAAGATATTATATTATATTATATTATATTATATTATATTTCAGTATATTTTTAACCTATTCCTTCACAATTGACAGATGTAGCAAAAAGGTCACTTTGGGCCCAGGACTTTCAATTCCATGTGCTGTTCCACTTAGCTTACTTACTCTCCAGCAACACAGTCAGAGGTGTTTTGTGGTGTTAGTGGCAAGTGGTGTTAGTCGCTTCTAATTTCCCTCCTCCCAACCATGAAGAACCCCTCTGGAGCAAGCGCCTGCGTGCCCAGCTGTTTGCCTGTTTCAAATGCTCTTACATCCACCCGAGTGAGTCAGAAGGCAAGCGAGGTGATATTTTAGATTTTAATCAAATCCTGCTGTGGATTATACCATACATCAGGCTTCTTAGCCGGCCTCCAGAGAGTAGATGCACAAGAGAGAGTCAAGATGGAGCTGTGTAGATGCGGTAGTATATTAAGTTCATGTTTCAGTTCATATCCACTCTCAAGTCCCTTTAATACACTCACATATGTAATACTGACATGCACATAAACCAAGGTATACATATTTCACATAAGTTAGGGGCAGGGTTTAGAACTTCGTTGCCACTTTTGCATTCCCTTTGATCTAGTAAGCCCTGGGAAATGCTCTCTTATTTCCCAGGTGACGCCTCTGTTAAGTACTACTTCTATATCCAGAAAAGACTACTGTCTCCTGGGCTCATGGTGATGAATGTGGTTTGCATTATTAATACAAAGTTACAACAGAAAGAGTGCAAAGAAAAGGAAAAAATATGTCAAGGCAGTGATAGAGGGGCACAGAGGTGGAGACACGTTACTCAGGCTTGTTGCGTGACCTGCTTTATGGCTGAATGGGTCTACGTGCTTATGGCTGGGGTATTCACAAACATGAGGAACTAGTCACAATCTTTGTGGGCTCATGTTCCATTTTCACATCTTCAAGGTCCAACAAGGACGCTCAAGATTGTCTTTGGGCTGTGTGCTGGACTTTTTTCAAATAAAGCTTTATTTGACCAAAGCCCTGCAGCCAGCTCAATGCCCATCTCTGATTGAAAACATAAAATAAATTAAATTGTTTGCATGTGACATTTATTGGAAGTAACTCATAAGGCAAGTGACTTTGAGGAAATGAGTTTGGCTTATTAGACTGACACGGCCGAAATACACTATGGGTCATATGGGTTGTAGATTGTAAGATTTTTTTTTTAATGCTCACCAAGGCTGCATTTTATTTGTTTTAAAAATAGTATTATTGTGAAATATTATTGCAATTTTAAATATCCATTTTCTATGTGACCCTGGACCACAAAACCAGTCTTAAGTAGCACAGGTATATTTGTAGCAATAGCCAAAAATACATTGTATGGGTCAAAATTATCGATTTTTCTTTTATGCCAAAAATCATTAGGATATTAAGTAAAGATCATGTTTCATGAAGATATTTTGTAAATTTCCTACCGTAAATATATCAAAACTTCATTTTTGATTATTAATATGTATTGCTAAGAACTTCGTTTAGACAGTGATTTTCTCAGTATTTTGATTTTTTGCACCCTCAGATTCCAGATTTCAAATAGTTGTATCTTGGCCAAATATTGTCCAATCCTAACACACATCAATGGAAAGCTTATTTATTCAGCTTTCAGATAATGCATAAATCTCAATTTTTTTTTTAAAAAAAAATTACCCTTAAGACTGGTTTTATGATCCAGGGTCACATATATTTTAAAATCAAATTTATTCCTGCGATGACAAAGCTGAATTTTCTATGGAAGCCTGTTTTCGCCACAGGATAAAATAAAATAAAAAGGTAATTGCGACTTTTGTCTCACAATATAGACTTTTTTATTTTATTTATTTATTTATTTATTTAGAGAAATAAAATGGTGAGAAATAATGAGTTTATATCTTGCAATTAAAAAAAGTAAGAATTGTGAGAGATACATTTTATAGATATAAAACCTTTTTCCTTGCAATTCTGAGTTTGTCTCAAAATTCTATTTTTGTTTTCTTTCTCAGAACTGCAAGAAAAAAAGACAGAATTGTAAGATATAAACTCAGAATTGCAAGGAAAAAGTTATTTTTCAGCTGCTATTACTTCAGTCTTCAGTGTCACATGATCCTTCAGAAATCATTCTAATGTGCTGATTTGCTGCTTAAGAAACAATTATTGCTATTATCAGTGTTTTAAAATGCCACTGAAAAGAGAGCGAGAGAGAAAAAAAAAAAGAATAATCCCAAAGTTTTGAAGAGTAGTGTCAATAAGTCAAAAGCTATTCGGAAAGAAAGAGTGTTCTAAAAAACTGTATTTGTACATGCAATTAAAGTCCGTGTTTAGAACAACATTCGAGCACATTGATTTTCGTTGTGTGAACAAAGAATTTCCAAAATATCTTTGTGTCTGTGTATGTACCTCAGAAGAAATACAGTCATTATATGTTTGGGATGACTTAAGGGTGACTACATAATGACAGCACTTTAATTTTTGGGTAAATTATCCCTGCAAATAAGTATGGATGAATGAGTGGGAGAGAGTTGGACCAAGATGAAGAAATCTTTTGATTCAAGTATATGACCATCATTGTTATAACGTCTGTTAGATTTCGCATCTTCCAGGACTGTTGTGGAAGTGTGATCTGGAGGATTGCTGCCGTCTATCCAAATAAAGACTTCAGTAAGTCATTCAGTCACAAAATTTAGAGAGTTAGCAGAAGTCTGCCACAAGTTTACGGAGTATGTTAAAATGTCACTATAAAAAGGAAATGAATAAATGAGCTACTTCTGGGTAGTGCTAATGCAATGATTTCTGGGAAGTCTAATTTAAATAGCAACTAAAAAGCTGCTCTTTTAAAGACTGGGCAAATTTATTGATACACCTTCACTATTGAAATTGTTCATTAAAAGCGTACTTTTACTTCTCGTTTCAGAGAAGCTATTAAAACTGCTGAAAATTCATTGTGGGATTTGTGCAAACTGCACAGGGCAAAGAGCAGCCCCCGACTTGCATCTTTAAAAATCATCATCTGATAAAGCCTTTACGGAATATATGAATTAAGCTAGAATTAAGGCCTGTCACCATTCTATCATCATCTTCATAATGATTATTATAATCAGTAACTCTCTTTCAGACTCTCTCATGGTGTGCTTCATTTTCTTGCTGGGCTGCTGTAATGGTTGATGGAGTAACCTTTGTGTAACTTTTCACTCAGTGCTCTAACAATAGCATGAAAGATCGCTGATGGTGGCTCTGATGTGTACGGCTGAAGTGTGAGCCAGGATAAAATTACCTTCCTGTGAAATTGCCTCTCTCCTCCAACCAAATTTCCATCTGTAAGTACCAATGGGCTCCATTTTTTTCCAGGCATCGTTACATGAAGTAGCCTGCTTATTTCTGTGTGGGCGGGAAGTATCAGCCATGACCCTGCAAGAAACAAAGAGGCAAATTTCTACCTGGACTGTTAATGATAACTGTGAGGAGGGTGAAGCAGACAGAAATGAATGGTGTGCTTTAAATGTTTATATAATGGCAAATGGAAGAGGCAATATAACAGAATCAGTATGAAATAGGGATAGTGGTTAGTGCAGTAGTGGTTTGGCTGGGTTCAGTGGAGTTCAGTGAGGGCGGGAACAGAGAATAGGAGCAATCAACAGTTCTGGCAAAGACTGCACTCACCTTACTGGGCCACCGATGTTCCTTTTGGCAATGCGAATGTGTCAGCTTCTGCACTACCACTAAATTACATTTTGTATATGCATGTGTATATACTGGCAGAACTACATATAAATACACACTATTGTTGCGGTCAGTAAGACTGTTATTTATTTATAAAAGAATCAATACATTTATTCAGGAATGATGCATTACTTTGCCCAAAAGTGAAAGTAAAGACATTTAGGGCCAGATTTACTAAACAGGGCAAATTAGCGTTAGAGCGCAATTCCATATAAGCGCAGATGGGAGGGAATTTACTGACAATGCACACATTAAAGAACACTGATGCAGCCAGATCATTTCCATAATGACCAGCGCAATCTACCAAGAGCAGCGCAAATTAGCGCCTGCTTTAAGACGTGCTTTTTTTGGGAGTTAAATAATGCCGCAAATGCCAGTAATTTGACAAGCGCAAACCTTAGTAAGCAGCAAATCAGCATATTAAAATGATTTCTGAAGGATTATGTGACCCTGAAGACTGGAGTAATGACTTCTGAAAATTCAGCTTTGCTTTCACAGCATTAAGTTACATTTTAAAATGGATGAAAGAAGTTTAAAACGTATTTTCGATCAAATAAATACAGCCTTGGAGAACATAAAACATTTCTTTCAAAAACATAAAAAAATCTCGCCAACCCCAAACAATGTGTAATCTGTGTGCATAGCCAGGTTGTTTTGAACAAAAGCTTTTCCTGTCCTCTTTTTAGTGACAGTATATTGACAGGCTCCAAGCACAAAAAAACGGGCTTTTGAATAAGAAAATGGAACTCTGTTATTATAAGTAGAGTATTTGAGAAATCCATCATCATAAGCCCTCTATAATAAAGTAAAAAGGAGTGAGAGAGTTGAAAAAAAAAAAATCAAGGAATCGCTTATTCTGGGAGGATATTGCCTTAACTGCCCTCTTTTTCAGCCTGTAAGATTAGAGTTGTCTATTAAAAATATATCTTGTGTCCTAGAATTCTAGGCTGATTTTAAAACAGGTTTGAGGGACTGTTCTAACAGGACACGTTGTTGTGTTGAAAATGCCTGAAATGCAGCAAATTGACACAGCTTCATGGCTTGAGACAAGAATGTATTCTCTGTGTGCAGTCTTTCACATGTTTAAGGTACATTAACTTTGCACTATATAATTTAAACATACACTCCTTACTTTCAATGTTGGATGGTTTTTGGAAACAGAAAGACAAGGTGTGCTAATGATGGATTTGACAGATATGGCACATGATGGATGTGAAGTTTTCTCTGAGACAGACAGTGTGATCATATTGAGAGTGTAAACATTTAGCGAAGAGGAACAATGTCATTCAATCGCTCTAAAGATAATTAAGCCCCATATGCTTAGGGCGGTAATACCCATGGGCAGATATTGCCGCATAATGGCTTTTAATTAATTTCTCAAAATTCAATCAAGACTTTACCTCTGCGGCAGATACCTTTCCAGTTTTATTCATGATACTCTACCAACTGAAGAGGTGAAGATGGTGTCTTTGAATAAGTAGAGATGCATAAAGATAGGAAGAGACACGCTGACTGAAAAGTAAGGACATTTGAGATGACACAGGCGGTTCATCCACTCCTGACAGACATTAGGACAGAGATATTTAGCGTGCTGTCTAAGAATGATGAAGACTGTCCTCACAGAGTTCAGTGCTTACATTATGACATTGGTTTATAGGAAGATATCAAAATGTTGTGGAAAAGTGTGTTATATTACTTCAGGAGTGTGCTGTTGATTAAATCTGGTTATTTATCATACATCTCCCACCAATTTTCTCATTTTAAGTTACACATATCCAAATAATCACAAACGTCATCTTAGTCAGTCATGACTCTATCCACCGTCTCTATAATAATCTCTCCATTAATGCCAGCAGCCAGGGTCGACACAAGGGCAGTGTGAATGGAGTGGCCTCTAGGGGGCCTTGCACGTGGTCTGCCATGCTTTTTAATAACCTTTTTTGTCTTATGAAACCTTTGTGTGCGGTACATTTTGTCTGTAATACATTTCATTTTAAATTAGTAAATTATTATAGTTAAATTATGATTTGCATTTTTATTCCTTTTGGGAATATAGAAAATATATTTTGTTCATTATTTCTGATATCTGCATGATTTGTATAGTCTTAGAACTAGCTATATATTATTGCCATATCATATGGACATTATTTTGACACAGTCACTTCTGATAACAGATCGCTCTTTATTGTAATGTAGAAACATTAATTGTCAATGAAGCTTCTTTGAAAGCACTATAAATTAATGTGAATTGAATTGAACTGAACTGAATTTTCCCCATGCTGTTAGGACTATACATATACATAGATCTAGAACATATAAAACTTTTATCTAGCCATGCATGCATAAATCAGTAAAACCTAGCTGTTCTGCTTATATTTTTTTTCCCCAGTCTTTGCTGTTATGAGATTATTTTTAGATCATGATGGGTGGGATATGACATGAACGTATCCAGCTGATGCCCTCTGCCCTCCCATATCCATTTGCGCATGCAATGCTTTAAATCACTCCAGTCAGTAAGTGCAAATGTCCTAGTCTCCAATGATGGGGTTCCTGGCCTTTCAAGTATCAGAAGTGCCTTGAAAATGTAGTGAAAATACACAGTTTCTATTGTGGGTAATTATAGCTTGATGGTAACAGATTGAATGGAACTTTCATTTTATTTTTAAATTGCTTTCAGTGTGAAAAAGGCTTCTCTGGAAAAAGCAATACCTTCTGTGAACATTTTGTGCATTTCCTGCTGAATAATGTGTAGATCCTTTCATAGAGGTTAAAGAACAACAATTACAGATCAACATTATACCCAAGTGCCTCCGTATTTCCATCAGAGAGGCAAACATCAGAACATATTCAAGACGTCTCTCTGTCCAGGCACAAGCCAATTCAAAGAAATTATAGCATACCGTACAGATGCAAAGCTGTAAAGTTATAGTTCACCTTAAAATAAAGATTTTGTCATCATTTGCTTAGTACCATGTCATTCCAAACCTGTATGGCATGTTGATTTATAACATGGAGCACTGAAGGTTAAATTCAGCCTGATGTCCATGCTACATACAACTATAAAACATACTTAACATACTAATAAACAATTAAACTTACAATTAAAAACACTTTCAGATCCTATTACTGTATTATTTTGCTTATTATTATTATTCAGTTAATGTTTTTATTCTATTGACAGCCTGAATTGAATTTGATTTACAAATTGTGCATCATTGACTTCACTATTGAACTGAATTTAATCAATATTAAAATGTCTTGAGCTGAGTAATGATACTATTGTCTTCAGTAGAGCTGCTTATCACTGAATTGTTTTATAATTCATGAAATTTATACAATTATTGAACTGAACTGAACTGAGTCAACCCTGAAATGACTACAGCTGAAAAAAGACACTATTGGTTTTTAGAGCTGCTTTAAAGCAGAATTTACGTTTGTCTATTTGATGAGGTTTGCATCGCCAAATCTATTAATGTCTAATACTGTGAGGGTACTTTGAAACAAATATTGTGTAAAGTGCTATAAAATGAAAGTGATATGACTAAAAAAACCTAGTCATATCAGTTGTTTAATCATATACAGTGCCCTCCACTAATATTGGCACCCTTGGTAAATATGAGCAAAGGTGGCTGAGAAAATAAATCTGCATTGTTTCTTTTTGATCTTTCATTCAAAAAATTCACAAAATTCTAACCTATCATTGAAGTAAAACAATTGAAAGTGGGGGGAAAATATTGTGAAATAAATGCTTTCTCTAGATCACATTGACCACAATTATTGGCACCCAATTATTGCAACGTCCTTTTCCCAAGATAGCAGCCCTGAGTTTTCTTCTGTAATGCCTGAAGAGTTTGGAGAACACCTGATAAGAGATTAGAGACCATTTCTTCATACAGAATCTCTCCAGATCCTTCAGATTCACAGCTCCATGTTGGTGCCTCTCCTCTTTAGTTCACCTCACTCATTTTCTATAGGGTTCAGGTCAGAGGACTGGGACAGCCATGGCAAAAGCTTCATTTTGTGCTCAGTGACCCAATTTTGTTTTGATGTTTGTTTTGGATT
This sequence comes from Tor tambroides, assembly GCA_021397915.2. NCBI lineage: Eukaryota > Metazoa > Chordata > Actinopteri > Cypriniformes > Cyprinidae > Tor > Tor tambroides. Next base: position 4,584 of record JAFVLL020005409.1, on the reverse strand, counting down.
ATTGTCCTGATGGAAGATCCAACCACGGCCCACTATAAGATTTCTAACAGAGGCAGTCAGCTTTAGATTATATATCTGTTGATTTTTGAGAGAATCCATGATGCCGTGCTTCTGAACAAGAAGTCCAGGCCCTCCGGTAGAAAAACAGGCCAACAACACTTAAGATCCAGCAGTATATTTAACCGTGGGCATGGGGTACGTTTTATCCCTGTTTCTACTAAACCCATCTAGTGGGTTTGCTGCCAAAAAGCTTTTTAGTTTCATCTGACCATAGAAGCCAGTGTCATTTGAAGTTCCAGTCGTGTCTGACAACTGAATATCTGGATTTTGTTTTTGCATGAGCGAGGAGAATTTTTCTTGAAACCCTCCTGAACAATATGTGGTGATGTAGGGGCTGTTTGATATATATTTTTAGGCTTTCTGACTCCAAGACTCAACTAATCTCTGCAATTCTCCAGCTGTGGTCCTTGGAGAGTCTTTGGCCACTCAAACTCTCCTCCTCACCGTGCATTAGGACGATATAGACACACGTACTCTTCCAGGCAGATTTGTAACATCTTTAGTTGATTGGAAATTCTTAATTATTACCCTGATGGTGGAAATGTGGATTTTCAATGCTTTAGCTCTTTTCTTACAGCCAATTTCTATTTTACGATGCTCAACAATCTTGTTCTGCACATCAGAACGTTATTGTTTGGTTTTGCTCCTTGTGATGGATGATTAAGGGAATTTGACCTTTGTTTTCTTTATATTTATAATCCTGTGGAACAGGAAGTCATAGCTGGACAATTTCATGCTCCTAGTCTCCCTGGTGTGCTAAAAAAATGTAAACGTGAATGGGAATATACTTCAGAATTTTTAAGAATTTCCAGGGGTGCCAATAATTGTGGCCAACATGCATTGGAGAAAAACATTTATCATGAGATTTTCTCCCCACTTTCAATTGTTTTACTTCAGTGATAGGTTAGAATTTTGTGAATTTTTTTAATGAAAGATCAAAAGGATAAACAATGCAGATTTATTTTCACAGCCACCTTTGCTCAGATTTACCAAGGGTGCCAATATTAGTGGAGGACACTGTATTTCCCTCGCAAAGTAAATGGATCTGTAAAAATATGTTTGCTACTAGAGCTGGGTAGTAACTGATTACATGTAATCTGGATTATGTAAAAAAAAAATACATTTTAAAATACTCGTAATCAGACTACAGTTACTTTTTATTGATTACATTATTAAATATTATTCACGCAATGTTGTCAGGTGGCTACAAAGCATTTGACCACTGGATTTACAAAATTTCAGGTTTAAGAAGTGTTTGAACATTGCTTCAACTACTGATGAACACATAATTTTTATTTGAATTATCACTCAGTAAGTTATTTAATCATGTATTACTATGTCTTTGGAAGACTTTTGTCTTTCAAACACATTAAAATGCACAAATTCACATTATTTCTTATTTACATGTAATGCAGGCATTTTGTTATCTGAACATCTTTCACCAAATATAATACTTGAAGTACCCTGAGATTTTAAAATAAGTATTTTAACAGGGGCAGTTGTGGCCTAACGAATAGAGAGTCGGACTCGTAACTCGAAGGTCGTGGGTTCGAGTCTCAGGTCCGGCAGGAATTGTCGGTGGGGGGGAGTGAATATCCAGCGCTCTCTCCACCCTCAATACCACGACTGAGGTGAGACCCTTGAGCAAGGCACCAGACCCCCAACTGCTCCCCAGGCGCCGCAGCTTTGCTCCAGGCTCTGGGTGTGTGTTCACGGTTTGTGTGTTGTTCACTGCTGTGTGTGTGCACAAATTCCGAGTATGGGTCACCATACTTGGCCACACATCACGTCCTTTCCTTAATAATTAAGTATCACATTATTTTTCAATAAGTGTTTTATTTTGATTGATTAAAATGACTCATTATAATTTAATTAATTATTAGCTTTTCATTAAACTCACAAAGCCCCTGCAGTTCATTTACGAACCCCAGTTTGAAAAACCTTGAAGTAATGTAATGTTTAATGCACTGCATGTTGTTAATTACAACAAATGGAATATATTTTCTTACTCTTTGTATTTTTATATCAATATGATACAGGACTATCCTATTTAAATCAATGTGATAAACGACTTACTGTAGGTCAAAAGCAATCGAAAAGTAATCGAAAAGTAGTCTGATTACATTGCCTAAAATGTGTAATGTAATGAATTACATTACTCACTACAATTTTTGTCATGTAATTTGGAATCAGTAACGGACTACAATTTTGAAGTAATCTACCCAGCTCTGGCTGCCACAATATGTTAAGTATGGGTCCCTTGTTAAGAGGTCCTCATATTTTGGGGTCCCACGCATTAAAAAGTTAGCAGTTTTTCATAAAATAATGTTGAGTACCTGATACTTTTAATCTTCAGGTGAACTATCCCTTTAAGAGAATATTATGAAGGCACTATCCTGCCGAACAAACTTTGGAAGCAAGTGAACCCTTAATTTTAGGTCACAGTTAGAGTTCCGGCTACCCGTAAGGAAACTTGTTTTCCCTCTTGAAGCGTTGATTAAAAAATGAACATAAAATAGATGTGGCAGCAGGTCCACAAATACGTACCATGAGGTAAATAGCTCTCCTGCCTAGTGCTAGAATGATAACACACACCCCAGTGTGCACTTGCATATAGCAGCAGATAATAAGTGAACCCGCGATGCCCAGCATCTGTTTTAGCGATGGGTTCAGGGCTCAAACTCGCATCCTGGTGGAGCGCCAAATCCTCTCTTGCCCTGTCTTGCTCACAGCCTTGATTTTAATCAGAATATCTAATAGGTGAGAGGCAGGAGGTGTGCATTGTAAATGAATAGGATTTACTAGATGAGCTTGAGTCCATGCCATCTCGCTTCTGGCGTTACCCCCCTTGTGTCGCAACGTTTTGCCTGTCAATTTCATTCTCACCAGGCAAGAAACGGCAGTGACTTCATCAAGTGACAGCGCACGCCCACCGCTTTCTTATGGTGATGGTGACGCGCTAAAAATGTGCCGCTTCAAAGTGACACTGGGTGTCAGTCAAAGCGGGTGATATGAGAGGAGTGGCAGGGGGAGAAAAATCTAATGTATTTGAGGCCTAAGGCCATGAAAGTCTTGTTTATGTGCTTGTTCACATAAATGAACAAGTGTGCGAACTTGTGCTCTGAAATTCATGTAGACAAATGCTCAGCGTGGCAAAACGCCTAATCTCGCACATACCTTTTTATGAAAATCTGATTCAGATGTGATGTGTGACAGTAGAATGTCAGGGATGGCAGGGTTTCTACTTTGATATCTCTATCAAAGTCAAAAGAGAGACACTCAGGCGAATGGGATTGCCAGTGAGGCAGGGGGCAGGAGAGAGAGACAAAACACGATGAGAGCTGACTTCTGTGTGAAATGCAAATACTTCCCTAACTTCACTGCTACTTGTTTCTCACGATTTGACATGAGACGCCAGAACAGACAAAAGTTTTTGTTTCGCATGCTTTTGTTCTTCTCGCAGGGACTAACTTTACAAATGACAATCAGCTGCTGAGACACTGTAATTTAAGGAAGCTGAAATTGTATGCAAAATGAAGCGGTGTCAATCAGCAGCATTTGTGGCATAATGTTGATTATCATAAAAATTATTTCAACTCACTCCTTGTTTTCTTTTAAAAAAAGGCAAACCATTTTACAGTGAGACACTTACAATGAAAGTAAATACATTTTTTTTTTCTTTGGAGGATTTAAAAGTAAAATGTGAATTATTTAAGATGAAAAATAAAATCTGATAAATTATCACTTTTTACAGTCATTTGAGAGTTGTAGGTGTTTCATTGTCAATGAGAAGTTTATTTATGTCGTATGGCTATATTATTAAAACAGTGAGGATTTTATTGTTTATTGATAGTTTTTTTTTTTTTCCTCCATCCACAAAAACAAACCAAAAAAAAAGCCAAATTGTGATTTTTATTTTTATTTAATTTTTTTTTTTTTTTTAAATAAAGTTAAGGTTTTAAAAGGCTATTTTTTTTCCAGGTTTGCTGTGCTTGTTCGTAAAGCTACACTTTTTGGCTAAAAATGTTTTGATTTATATATGACAAATAATATATATATATATATATATATACACTTCTTTTTTTTTTGACAACAGCCTCGAAGCGCTTCTCAACAAAATTTTTGAAAGATTGTTGCTGAAAGTTGTGTTTCCAAATGCGTGTTACATATGACCCAAGTTCATGTGGAGCAGCGTTTACTGCAATCTAAACTGCACTGTAAAAAGATTACTGTAAATTTTACAGTAACTTACTGGCAGCTGGATGCCAGTAAAATACTGTAAAAAGGTTTACAGTATTATTACTGTAATTGCATTTACAGTATAATAATGGCTTTACTGTATTTTCATTTACAGTATTATTACTGTATTCTCATTTACAGTATTATTACCGTATTTACATTTCCAGTATCATTACTGTATTTTCATTTCCAGTATCATTACCGTATTTTCATTTACAGTATTATTACCGTATTTTCATTTACAGTATCAGTGCTGTAGTGTTTATTTTCATGTAGTTTAAACAT
>JAFVLL020005407.1:0-20235 GCA_021397915.2 Tor tambroides | reverse complement strand
TCGTTTGGATGAAAGCGTCTGCAAAATGAATAAAATAAATAAAAAATAAAAAAATGGTGCTCATGCATAAGCATGTATCTTAAGGCATCCTAAACCTTACAGAATATTACTTTAGCGGACCAATCACCCTCAAGCAACTGAAGGTTAGCAATCCCTACAAATAATGCTATATTTACAAGTTTAGTGCACAAAATAGCAACACAAATGTTGAAAATCCCGGATTTTCTTTGAGCTTCAACTTGAGCAACTTCAACATTGTCGTCAACTTGAGTTCAGACCACATCAATTTAAAGAAATTGTTGAAATTTCCCTATCTGTTTCCCTGTCCACTATCCATATCAGGCTAAATATTGCAACAACACATCAAGGTCACAACTAACTAACTAACTAACTAACTATCTTGTACCTACAGGCAAATGAGTGGTAACACAACGTACTTACCTGAAGTGTATGTACATGGTAACAAATAAGAAACACGGCTGTACTTAACAGTCGTACATGCACGGTAATTAATTTGTACATACAGACAAATGTGGGTAAGAATGATCACTTACAGGTAGGGCCCGTACATGGCAACTAATTAGATACTTTACTGTACTTACTAATGTATATACATGGTAATTATGTAGTACGGACAAGTGGGTACAAACAGGCACGTCCTTACAGTATCCGTATATGGTAACTAATAAGACATTACTGTATACTAATGATATGTACATGGTAAATGTGTAGCACCTACAGAAAAATGTGCTATTATGTGGTAACAAGACACATACTGTACTTGGTATATACGGTACACTTGGTAAGTCCTAACCTTACCTAATAAAAAGAGGACTGTTTTTCAGTTGCTTGTGTAGGACTGTTAATGCTAAATTGCTCTCCACAACAGTGCTTACAAAGAAGAACTGGTAATTCCTGTGTAATGTTTGAGTAAAATGGTGCACTTTATTTTACAGTCCTATTGCCATATACTTACTATGTACATACCGGTGTATGTACCTATTAGTTAATGTACAGAGTAAGTTATGCGGTACTCAAGTTGGGGGGTATAAACATGGACCAAGGTACTTATTGAGTAATTGATGGTAGGTGCCATTGCAGTTAAACTGCCTTATCTTTAACAACACTGATTCTCTTAACTGATTGGTCCTATAGGGATTTTTGATGATGTGCATTCCTAATAATAATAATAATAATAATAATTATGGGTGTAGACAGATTTTATTTTGGAATTATACAGTAGCTACCAGACTCTTATTTGCACTTGCAACTCCTGATTGTCATGTGTCAAAATCCCTATTTAAAAGGACTGCGCCTGCTAAGTATTAACACTATGCAGTGCTGCACAGTTACTGCCGTGTTCCCAACCAACTTCCAAAGATCCAAACTCCAATGGCCTACCATCAATACTCAATAAGTGCCTTGGTCCATGTTTATACCCCCCAACTTGAGTACCGCATAACTTATTCTTTACATTAACTAATAGGTACATACACCAATACTTACATAGTAAGTATATGGAAATAGGACTGTAAAATAAAGTGCACCAATTTACACAAACATTACACAGGAATTACCAGTTCTTCAAACTTTGTAAGCACTGTTGTGGAGAGCAATTTAGCATTAACAGTCCTACACAAGCAACTGAAAAACAGTCCTCTTTTTATTAGGTAAGGATAGGACTTACCAAGCGTACCGTATATACCAAGTACAGTATGTGTCTTGTTTGTTACCACATAATACCACATTTTTTGTTTGATGTTTGGTGAACACATTCTTGAGAGGTTTTTGAGAGATTAACCAAGGTCAGCACATATACCAAGAGAGTTCACTCATATTTCCATGAATGGAAGAAATTGCAATGCAGAATATGACAAAATAAGTCCCGCCTTATAAATAAAACAGCCAATCGCCCATTGATTATGTCATTGCATCATTGCAGCTGCTATTATAATCTTACCACAAAAACAGACCTATGCTTGGGATTGCACATGCACAAATTTAGTTGCCTATTGGAAATTTGCCATTTAAATGTTCAGTTTGGCCAGCAGATTTCAATATTTCCCCATTCAGGTAGAACGAGTTGGTCTTGCATGTTTGAGGGCATCGCAAATATGGCCGCCAAGACCATTGACTTACCTTAAAAAGGACTTTGAATTAAGTTAAACAGGAAATGCCCTTCAAACAACTGAAACAAGGTAAGAAATAATCTACAATGAACTGCATCGATGAGATCTTCGCAGTGGGATGTCACTCTACTTACCAAGCACCTGTCCGACGATCATCCGCCCGTCTTCACCACCGACAGCAGCTCTGGCGTTCCTCTCGTTGGCGTACTGGACGAAGGCGAAACCTTTGTGCACGGAGCAGCCCACGATCTTCCCGTATTTGCTGAAGATGGCCTCCACGTCAGCCTTGGTCACCAGCATGGTGTTGAGGTTCCCGATGAAGACTCGGGAGTTCAGCGAACGTGGATCCGTCTTGTTGGTGACGTTGCTGGCCATCAGGCTGCTGGTTGTGGGGGAATGACTGGGCGAAAAAAAGAGGAAAAGAGGGGTGCAGAAGATCGACAGAGAAAGGAAGGACAAATGAGAAATTAGCGTCTCGATAACATCACCAGCCTCGATAACTACGTTTCCATCCAAAGTAGCGAAGTAAAATGGAATATCACTTGAAACAATATAAAATGTAAAATAGAATATCACATGAAACATTTGCAAATAAAGCACAGTTTCCATTCCATATGTTCAAGAGAATAGAATCATCACTTCCTGGGAAACTGGTGCTATATATCTGTAATAAAAAATGGATGTTGCTGCAAATGCAACAGATGGAATGCAATAATCGCTGCCATGTAATCTTGGCTTAGTGTGGGAATGCAATGGTTTGAAACAGTTCTAGGAGGTAAATATACCAAATTATTTTGATTACAGACTTTGCAAAGCCATTTCAGAATTACCATGTATTTTAGATGGTGTGTAATGCGATTGGTCCACTAGTTAGTCCAATTATCCAATCACGTGATCTGATTTTGTTGCATATCAAGACATTTATTCTGTTGGAGTTTGTGCATGCCTTCTAAACAGATTAAAAGATTGAAAGAAATATGCTCCTCAAATGAACACACATTGTTTATGCACTTTAAGATTTTATGTGCATGCAGATTTTTATGAATTACCTAAATTTGTATAAAAACACATGGATGGAAAAGTAGCTAGTGAGACTGGATTAGTTCTGGAAATTTAAAGTCAACATGAAACAGCATTTCTTGAAACAGCAACACGTGTTTCTTTCATAATAGCATTTGCTAATGGATTACTTACAATAAGACAAAACACATATGTATTATTAAAGTAAATGGGGCCAATTTTGGGTTCATGTTGACTTTCTCAGTTTAAAATTGAACCACATGAAGATTACAGCCCAGATCAATAATTAAACATTTCCAATAACTCCACTATTATGAACATTACCAAAGAACAACTCATTTGAGAGAAGAACAAACATTAAGATATGCACAGTTTGTAAATCAAAATAAAATATAATTTACATTAATGTCATGAGTTATATCAAATAGTATATTTAAAATAAAAACCACAGCTGTCATATATGAAGATTCCCTGTGCTATAATGTGCAAAGGTATACATTTGAAATCAGGAGATTCACTCTATCAACTAGACAGACGTGTATGTGGTAGTCTTATGCAGTTTGTTGGTCAAATGCGCCACTCATTCATATCTTTGTGAACCAGTGCTGGGTGGGTAATGTGGTAATGTATGACCTGCTGAGATATCACACATGCAAACTAAAATGCAGAAGTAAAACTAAACGCCTGCTGTATACAGGCTTAAATATAGAGACATTATAGTATTGGTTTATGGGTTTGACAGAGTACAATGGGAGGATATGCACCAAACGGTGAACTTACTGAGGAAAATGTGTGTGTGTGTGTGTGGATCATTTCCTGTGCTTGCTACACATTTGAGGGGTAAACTGGTATGTTTGAGATGGACCGGTCAAGGTTCTGGCGGTATTTTTGGACGCTTTTAGGACACGCGGCTACCTGACCGCCACATAACGTGCACATTGAGATATTTAAGTGTGCTGAGGGGGATGTTGGGGGTTGAATAGTCAGAACTCACTCCATTCTGTCTGTAATTCAGGTCGAGTCGTCTGTCTGCCTGATTCTGTTGGAGAGAAGAGGGTTGTTAATGGACACCGTTGAGCTGCTGCTCAGCAGTGCATTGTGGGTGAAGGTCGTACTGCGTGGGTGGGTGATGTAACCCACCGCACTTTCACGGACATCACACCAATCTCAACACTTTCCCAAGGTCAAACAAGCAGGCTAGCGTTCAGATGCTGCCACCCCGTGGTTGGTATACACAACTTGAGGCAAAGAAAATGAAATCCAGACAGATATCCCAAGTGAAAAAGAACAGCCATGTCACCCTAATGTTATATAAATCCGTTCAATGTCACATGAACCCTATCTAAAACCATTTCATTTCAAAGTGTCAAATAGAGTGACTTTTCCCAGTCATGTGACACAATCAAATCCTGTGCTAATGGAAAAGGAAAAAAAATAAAACTCAAATTGCCGCTAAGAGATTAAAAAGGTCTATCAAACAATGCCCTCGGCACAGCTTAAGACGCACTATTAAGTCTGCATTATAGCTCAACAAAAAGATTCATATCAGTGTGCCTGTAGGAAATTTTACCTTTATGGGGATGAAAGTGGGTGAAACAGTCGCTATGGGCCAATTATAGCACGAGTCAGAGGTCTACACAAATTAAAATCTCCAAATCTCCTCAGGCACCATGATAGATAGCAGAACAACACACATGAATTTGAGAAAAATTAGGCTCTGTATGTTTCTATAACTGGTAATACGTTGCACAATAACAACTACCTTTGCTTTAAGTTACAGCAATTTTAGTCTAGACTATTTTTCAATATTTCAATTGTACAGAGTTACTCTATAAAGTCAAGACCAAATTATGTTACAGTTACCATTGTTTTCACCACTGCCAATTGAGGATTCAGTGGTGTTACTGTGGGTATTTTAGAATAAATTATGCTATTTAATGGGAAAACAATGAGTTTTAAATACAAAATGTCAACGTTTGTTCTTGCTCTTACAACAAATTTACCATGGCAAGATGAAGACTCATTTGCACTCATCCAGAACACAACTGTACATGGAAGGATAGAAAATGTGTTTAAGTGACATACTAAAAAACTATCGTAGTCAACATTTGAAGTGGTTCAAAAAAGTTGTCCTAAGACAAGAACGCATTTTGGTTTCAGGTTTTAGGACAACTTTGATGAAAGCTTTTGATCCACTTCAAATGTTGACTAGTGTATTAAACATAAAATTATAATTGTCCTGTATATTACATTACCATTAATCCAAAAGGCTAGACCTCAGTGTCAAAAGTTGGGATTCTCTCTAGGAGTGTCTTTCAACATTAAGCCTCTGAAGCGTGTGGTTTAGTGTTCTGCTGGCAAGCTTTAGACAATGAACGTTTTTCTAATTGTACTAAAGAAAAAAAAAAAAAATCCACAAGCCTATTTATAAAGTATTTGTTACTCTACAGCAGTTTTAAAGGTGATAGGAAGTAGGTAAAGGCTACACACAGCAAATGGGAGGCTATTCTGAATAAAACACTTTTCAGGAAGACTGGTGCGGAAGTGGAGAATAAAAGAAAAAACAACTTACGGATTGACGTGGGTCAAAAAAGCTGCCTCAAAAACTACAAAAAAGCAAAATAAAATAAAATCAGAAATGAACATCTTTAGCTCCCTAAAGCAAGGATTTTTTTTTTTTTACAACTGAGTGCTTTAGGGCTGACAGACCTGAAATCTCCATGATAGGACTAATCTTTCTGAAAAAAATTGATGACAAATTTGGTGTAAAATGTGGACTTGAGAACAGAAGTGTGACCTCCATGATTTTAAAGAGCTAAATGTGTGTGTAGTATGCAAAGGTATTGACATCAGCATGCTCTGTACAGTCTAGACCAGGGTTTCCCAAAGTGTGGGCTGCATATTTTGTGACGAATCAAATTCAATAAATAAATAAGGGCATTGCAATGCAACAACACTGGATCACTCCCATTTCAATAAACACTGTTACAGTGTTTATCACTACAGCTGTAGTGATGTTGCATTTTGCTGCTTTGTAGATTAAAATGGGAATTAACGTCCAGTCTTATTGCAACACTTGCTTATGGTGTAAAAGTCAATTAAAATATATACACAATTATTTGTATATTTCCCCTTGCATTATATAATCATTTTTGTTGTTGTCGTTTTGTTTTTGTAAAAAAAAAAAAAAAAGTTAGATTAAACATTAAAGTAATAATGAAAGTGGTGGCTAGGTTAGTTATTCATGCCCAATACCTTGGCATGTGTATGATTCTTATGTTTGGGAACCCATGTATATATTACAGCTAAAAACAAAATTGGTCTTAATTGCTTAATTTACTATAGTTGGAATATGATCTTGACATGTGCCTAGTGGGGAACTGTGAGGGGAACATGATTTGGTGCATTTCACATACAAGATACCCATTTACTGAAGACAAAAGACATATTTGCATTTCCTATATCAAGCACAGAAAGAAGACAAAGCAAAATTAAACCACTTTCTTATGTGAAATTGCATTGAAAATACTGTTCAAGACACATTATCAGTCAGTGTTGAGGAGGAGGGGGCATAAATATCATTTTCATTTCTTCGAAACATTATACAAGACGTCTAGAAGAGCTTCATGGGATGAACTTTTGGATTACATACAAATATGATGTTATTTTGAACATATACAGCATGGGGGCACTTGAGCAAAGGCAGTAATGTTGTCTTTGGCCCACTGGGCCTTCTTCAAGCATTTATTTAATATTAATGCAACCAGCTCAATTCAACATTCTTGATGTACTTTTAATGGAAAGATTATCGTTTACATGATTTTGCACAGACTTGGGGTGCAAATGTAAAAAGTGTTAAATGTCCATGCATTGATATTTATTATTGCATGAGACAGAAAACGTGTTTTCTCAGTCCATTAAAAGTGCCGAGACATCATTCAAAACCTGCAAAAACCTCGCCTGAAAAATCAATCGACACGATTCCGACTGGAACGCAACGACCCTCAAAAATAAGAGCAAAAATAACGCCCAAATGATCGTATTAAAAAGGACAAGCTCAGTCCAAATGTCTACAGCCGAATAAAAACAGTCTACTCGTGTTGGGAAAAACAGTCTGTCAGGTTAAAAATGGACTTAAAGCGCGTTTATATTCTGAATCCTGGACATGGAGAGAAAAACGACCCCATCTTGAAAACACTACCACCGGTCCATATGAGACATTTCCTCCACATTAACTTCAAAAATCAAACAAACCAGCTGCTCTAGCAGTAGTCCTGCAAAAATGGGGTGAAAAATAACTCCTACTTTGAAAAATAAAATAAAAATCGAGCGGTCCTCTCAAAGCATATCTGTTTTTCACTGCTCTACCACGGCATCACAAAATGTACGCCACCAAAGCCAAGCAGAAAATGACCAGAAAAATGCATTAAAAATAAAAAATAAAAAACACAAAAATTCTCCAAAGATAGTTCAAAGTCAGTCAAAAATAAAAAAGCGACAAAAATCTCTCGAATCAAAATACTCACCGGGAGTTTAAGACTAAAAATGATTAAAATTCGGTGCTGTACTGTTTTGTGGATACAGTCCGTACCAGCTCGTTCAGTAGACACCGACCAACAGACGAATGCACGAAATGGCGTCTCGCAAACACGCACTGGAAACAAGCCCCGCCCCGCTCTATATATCCTCGAATCTCATTGGCTACATCTCAACGCGCTGGAGAACAACATGGCTTTGATTGGTGGATTCACGCGTCATTCACTTGTACTTCATTCTTTTTTTAAATAAAGTCCTCGTTTGATTGGTGAATTTAAGATTTGGTTAGCAGCATCCTCCCTCAGAGTACAAATCGCTTTACAAAAGCTGTTCATCCAATTTTTTTCTTTCTTTTAACAGGTCGTTAAATCCGAAGTGTCTTACAAAACGATTACTACATACATCGTATAGCAAAAATAGTTATTTTAAAGGTAAGTGTCATTAAAGGTAAGCAAATTTTGCTAAGTTGTAGAAATATTTTAAAAACACTGTAGGAAATATTCATTTATAACAGTTTTATATAATGAACAATAACTGTGGTATTCTGATATTAAACTGTTTTTGCAAAACACGATGCTTGTTGTAAAAAAAAACATTAAATACATAAACTAAACTAAGTTACTAAACATCTACTTAACACACAGCCATTGAGTGATTATCACAATATTATTGATGAACAGAATTTATTTGAAATTCACTACAGAAAATTATGGCAAGGACAATGCTACGAACAGTTTATTGTAGTTTATACAACTGTACCGTTAATGTAATGTAAAACACATAAAGTAAGCAAGTCAGTTGCCACAATATATGGGGTAAGTTGTCACAATGGAAACTTAAAGGGTTTTCCAGCAAACGTTAAGCATTAAAACAATAATGAAACAAAACAATTCATGAACAGCAACAATTCAGCATCCAAAATCGCTGCTTTTGACTCAAAACCTAAAACCTACCAAGGTTTGTGACAGTTGCTAACTTACCAACAATGCAAAAGAACTGACCCCCCAAAAAAACAAAAACAAAAAAAAAAACAGATGTTGTTTCAAGTTTTGCTTCTGTAATCAAATAATATAGTTGACAAGCTAACACGTCAATGAGCTACACTTTTAGAGGAAATAAGGACTGCTTCACCACTTCAGCTTTTGGGAGTGACAGCCTGCAATAAATCAACAATTAATATTTGTGAATATTTCATTTTTGTTTTTAATTTGAATGCAACTAAAGGATGTATAACGTTAATAATAGGCTACCTTTCTTGTCACTCGTCTTGCTTCGTTGTCGTGGAAGAGTGAAGTCAATGTGGAAAGACGATGATGACAATGATTCAGGACTCTTCAAAACCTCTACAAGTTTCACCTGCTCCTGATTCTCCTACGGTGAAAGAAAATACTCTATAGCTTCCTAATTACAATGGACAAATTTGGTGAAAATTTGCTGTAAATTTTGGTTCTCTTTTCTTTCTCCAAAATATAAACACTTTTCAGTTAAGAACTTGATAAAGCATTATTTAAATACCCAATGCCTAACAACTACCTTTCAATGAGAATTAAAATAAAGTGTGACCAAATGTACATAAAGTTAATATATAACTTTTAAATATACATAAAATTAACCTAGGAAGTAGCTAAACATCTGATTGAAAAAAGCGTTTCAGGCCCTTATTTGTGAAAAGTGCCTGTTGCTTACATCAGACGGGCTTTGTTGGAGTCTGGTTTTGAGTTTAGGTGTGTTTTGACTCTGCTTCTCCTTCTCTCTCTCCCTCTGTTGAAGGATAGCATTGCGAGTGGCTCTGTACTCCAGAGCGAAGTCACTGACAGTCTTACAAAACACCTCTGCGCTCGTTTCTCTCACCATGGTACGCGAGTAACCGAGGAAGAGCAGGAACGAGTGGAATCTAAATGCAAGGAAAATTAAAACAAATTGAGGACTGCGATGTCTTGGACATTTCATGACATTTTATATATTAAAGGGTTAGTTCACCCAAAAATGAAAATTAGCCTGTGTTTTACTCTCCCTCAAAGGATCCTAGGTGTATATGACTTTCTTCTTTCAGACGAATCCAATCGGAGTTATATTAAAAATTGCCCTGGCCCCTCCAAGCCTTACAATGGGGGTAAGCGGGTGTTTTTTGTCAACAGTCCAGAAGACGAGAAATAAAGTGCGTGCATCCGTAATAAAACGTGCCTCACATGGCTGTGGGGGGGTGAATAAAGGCCTCCTGTAGCGAATCCATGCGTTTTTGTAAGATAAATATCCATATTTCAAATGTAATAAACACTATTTTCTCACTTCCGCTGACTGTGGTATGCGGAAGTCGTTCCGGCGGATGACGTAGGACATCGACGTTGAGTGATTAGTGATGAATGTGGAGAGAGAACCAAACAAAACGCCGGTCACAAATTAGACACACAAAACGAGGATTTGTAAAGAAAAATGTCGGAGGATTTAGATATAAGCCAAGAGGTTTTCCTTTGCTAAGGTAAGGAAACTTTGCTTCCTTTGTTCCTGTAAACCAGGGGTGGGGAACGTTGATCCTGGAGGGCCACTCTCCTGCAGAGTTTATCTCCAACCCTGAAAAACCCTGGGAAAAAAATACTTAACTGCATCCTGAAGACCTTGATTAGCTGGTTTAGGTGATTAGGGTTGGAGCTGAACTCTGCAGGGACACCGGCCCTCCAGGATCAACGTTCCCAACAAACTCGTAAGACTAGCATATCTCAGAGGCACGCGCGCTGTACATACGTCCTACTTCATCCGCTGGAATGGCTTGAAAGTATGACAGTCAGCGGAAGTGAGAAAAAAGTGTTTATTACATTTGAAATATGGATATTTTTCTTACAAAAACACATGGATTCACTACAGGAGGCCTTTATTCACCCCCCGGTGCTGTGTGAGGCACATTTTATTACGGATGCACGCACTTTATTTTACAAAAAGCACCCGCTTACCCCCGTTGTAAGGCTTGGAGGGGCCAGGACAATTTTTAATATAACTCCGACTGGATTCGTCTGAAAGAAAAAAGTCATATACACCTAGGATGCCTCGAGGGTGAGTAAAACACAGGCTAATTTTCATTTTTGGGTGAACTAACCCTTTAAGTATTACACTTAACTGCATGTGTGGTAAGATGAAATAGTATTGAATAAATTAACTATACCAATCAAGAATTTTGACAAATTTGATTTAATGTTTCATGAACATAAAATTGTATAGCTCTAAAGTTTATTTAAATGTTTTACATTAGTTTTGTATACTTAATTTAGCTTAATTTTGTTTTGTTGTTTTATGTCTATCTAAGCTTTTTGTCAAAAGGTTTTTACGAACATATTTGGCTAAATGAGGGCAAAAAAACATTTGCATGTGGTTCAAGGCAAATGTTTCAATGACAATATAGCTATTGCCTGTTTTGTCCTTTTGTGTTAACCAACTCGTTTTACCTGTTGATGACTCTGCGATGAACAGCTCGTAGCACCTTCAACCTCTCCTCACAGTCTTTCAGAAACTGGGTAAGCCTCTGATGGAGCGTTGCCTCTTCCCCTCCTTCCTTTTTTCTTCCTCCATCTTTCTTCTTCTTCCCATCCTTCTCAAGTAGTCGGAGTTGATCCCAGCATGCTTTGCAAAGCGATTCAAGCTGTGAGAGATTCAGCTGCACTTGTGTGTAGTCACACTAGCCGCCAGCGTGTGAATGTTTATCAGAGACAGGAAAAGAGGGATAGAGACGAGAAGGAAACACGGTCACTAGGAAACATGTTCAAAACAAAAAAACAGGATACAAATTAACTGGATATCATCCCAACATCTATCTGGATTAACTCAGAATGCATTTTTACCAGTCAAAACTCTTCTCCTCGTGCAATATTATAACCATTTCTCTGGACGTTCTTTCAAGTTCATGAGGCAAATACATTGTAAAGATATCTGGTTCCTATCTGAAAATGTTGGCTGTTGAGTGAGCTAGTCAGTTGAGGACATAGACTGTAAAATGATGGACGACGCTCCTTCACCAAAGTCCCTTTCAAGGAAAGTCTGTTCACTCGGGGACCATATTTGCAAGGCCTACAGGCAGCTCAAACAAGACTAGTCCTGTCTAAATGAATGGGGGAATGCTGAAATCTCAAAAACCTCTTGCTGAACTCACAATTAAATTACAAATTTTAAATCAGAAACAAAATCTGAAATGAACTGTCCCATGAATGTTGTTTCTTGTGCTCAAATAGATTTTAAAAAGCTTATTTTTCAGGCTAGACCAGCCGATGCGCAGTTATAACGCGCTTGAGACTGTGTATGCGCATTCATATGTATATCAGTGAACCGTCTTTGTACTTCTCTAGTCTTTGCCTTCACTCTCTTCCATTGAAGAAAAGTGAAAAGTCTCGCCCATAGGTCCCACCTACACTCCTGCAGAGTCGATCGCAAGCACATGACCCTTTTTTAATTAGCCTGAATGCTCCAATTTTTGTCTGCTTATATTGCCATACAAGAGGCTTGTTAAAATAAGATAAATACAACTCCAATCTTATCCTGAAGGTCCTGAAAAAGTCAGTTGGTGCCTCAATTTGCTCAGAGAAGCTCAGCTGTCGATTGTCGTCACACAGCCGTTTTTATAGCATCACATAACTAAAACAAAACTTATTTTAAAAACTAACACTTGTACTTACATTACCGTGAAAAAAAAAAAAACATAAATTGACAAAAAAACATATTTGAAGTGTAATTTAATAATTTTAGTTTAAAGTCGGCATGAAATCAAAATGGACTTTATTTACTTTACTATTGCACATTGTTAGTCTTGATGTTAACAATTAATCGTGCAAGTTAATCCGCTGAAAAAAAATGTTTGTTTTGGTAATCTTTAATCAAAACCTGAGCATTTACTTCCGCTCCGGAATGGCGTTCATTTTTTGATGACGTCAGTTTGACGGCTTGGGCAGAATATCCTTAAACACACTCCTCTGACCGTTAGGTTTCTATGAGTGAGAGACGGAGAGGAGGAGCGCAAAAATAAAACCCTGCCCTCTATTCAATATTCAGTTTCTGCTGGAAACACGTCACTACACTGAAATAAAGTCGGCAGCAGCTTCCGGTTCACCCGGACTTTAATTATTTAGCCTCTCGTCTCATTACATTAAATGGAGAGGGTGGGGTTTATGACCTATACTGGGTCCAGCCACCTGGGGGCGATCAAAATGCTTTGCCTTCACTTTTCAGCGTTTGTGAGGCACACTTGGTTGTGAAAGATGGCGAACAATTCACTGACTGAGGATTCAAAGCGCAAACTGTTTTGTGAATTTACATTTAGTCATTTAGCAGACGCTTATATCCAAAGCGACTTACAAACGAATCTACCCGTCAGTTTTCATAACTCATTTGCTCCACTCTCTACACGGTAATCTGAACGATGAACTCTGGCCCGCGAGATCCATTTTCTTACAGAGTTTAGCTCCAACTTTGATCAAACTCACCTGCCTGTAACTTTCTAGTGGTCCCGAATCCTGAAGAGCTTGATTAGCTTGTTCAGATGTGTTTGATTAAGGTTGGAGCTGAACTCTGCAGGGAAATGAATTTTGCAGGCCAGATTTGAGAAACCCTGAGCTAGACAGACACCCTCTTTGATATTTCCTATAGTTTCACTGTAGTCACAGGTTACTTAGGGATTTCTATTCAGACTTGAATACTGTAAGCTGTTGCATGAACAGGGCAGGGAGTCACACCTACTAAATACTATCAATGGCCCTTTCGACAAAACTATTTAGTACAACCTGAGGTAATATCAGTTTTTAACATTTCCTGGGTCATTATTTTGATAGACTGCCAAAAGTAAAAGTAGGCTATTTTTCAACCTTGCAATTCAACCATGTTTGTACGCAACTGTAGTAAACATGAAAAGCAAGAGCGCAGTATATTTGAAACATTTGCAATGCATATTGTTTCTCGTGATTTTTTAATAGTAGGCCATATTCTGTGCATACTGCACAAAACATACAAACCAAACATAGCCTCATACCTTGCTGGCTTTTGTGACAGCAGTGATCTCGGGGTACAGATCAGAGGATTGTGGGTAAAGCTGGAGCAATAACGCACATACGTGATGAAGCAGAGGCTGCCGGCCGTGAGTGTCTCTCACCTGAGAGAGTTTGCCCAGGTAACTCAACTCAAACCCCTTCGCCTGTAAAAAAACCACACACACCATCATGCAACATGTGGGACGGGTGTGACTGCACACATCTTTATACACTCATCCTCACCTTACAGCCGTTCAGAAAGTTTCCGACGGCCAGCACAGTCGCTAGTATGCAGCGAAACGTCTGATTGGCCGCCAGCTGCTCCATGGCAAGCTTCAGATGGAAGAGCGGCTCTGCGATCTCCTGTTTAGATGCATAAGCAAAGCTTGGAACAGAGCTGCATAAAAACAAACACTACAAATAACCAGACATGACAGAAAACAGCAGATCAGTTCTCTCACCATCAGTTCATTTATTTATCTTAGTTGATGATTTTATTCAAATAATGTCAAGCATGCCACGTACATGCCTAGACAGTTTTCCAGTACAGATTTAACTCATACAATGAAGGATAATGCAACCTGAGCTCATGACAATACCTAACTATTTTGTATCAATTTGTATAATGTGATTTTAATGGAAAACCTAACTGTCAATAAAAACACTGCATGAAAATGTACAAATGAGATCATACGAATTCATACCAATTAGCCAAACTGAAAAAAAAAATAGTGCTGGATTCACTTTGAAACAATTATCAATCAGAAATTGTTTGTAAGTTTCAATAAACAACACGTTAACTTTTTTTTTTTTTTTTTTGAAAAACTGAAATAATATTTTCTTGTAAAACTTACTTTGAAAAAAATGTACGAAACATAAAATAGTTTTGCAATGAGAGTGTTTTGGATGTTTGTTTTTTTTTCAACCTGGAACAGTATCAGAAAACAAACCCTGATGTTTGAGACTAAGGGTATGTTTACATGACAACAATGTACTAAAAACAGATTTTTGAAAGGTTTTGCATACAGATGACAATGTTGTCAAAACAATCCCTGTCCCCTGTGCATGCCAGGCCAGTAGTTGGCGTTGTCACTTTGTAAAGATCACTACTCACCTGCGCATTCGTATATGCATTCCTATCCACCTTTTTCCTAACGAGCCTGCTGTGTTTTAAATTATGGGAAGCATTTCCTGTTTGGGGAAGTTCTACTCAAAATGACTGCAACAAATCATTTCAAATCATAAGATGGCACTCCAAATAATCTTTATCCGTCATTTTGACTGAATGGACTGTAAACTTTCATTTTCTATTTTCAGAAGTCAGGAGAATAACATTACGTTTGGTATGTTAATGTGATATGATATAATAACGATATCTATAGAATAGCTCTTTTCAGCCGGCTGCATTATTTCACTCATGATTATTTTCATGTTTCCTTTGTATTCCGCTGTAAGTAAATAAAAAAGACATATACTATGCATTTGTGGTCTGCTCTCCCGATTTAATAAACGATATAAACCAAAAATAATTCCCTCGAATGCACTAAGAATCTTGCATTTTTCTCACCAAATCTTCATGTCTCTTTCCAGGTTTGTTTTCACACAGATGCAGTAAAATGTAACTGTTACGAAATATAGACATATGTGACCCTGGTCCACAAAACCAGTCATAAGTGTCAATTTTTCGAAACTGAGATTTATACATCATCTGAAAGCTGAATAAATAATCTTTCCATTGATGTATGGTTTGTTAGGATAGGACAATATTTGGCTGAGATACAACTATTTGAAAATCTGGAATCTGAGGGTGCAAAAAAATCTAAATATTGAGAAAATCACCTTTAAAGTTGTTCAAATGAAGTTCTTAGCAATGCATATTACTAATTAAAAATTAAGTTTTAATATATTTACAGTAGGAAATTTACTAAATATCTTCCTGGAACATGATCTTTACTTAATATCCTAATGATTTTTGGCATAAAAGAAAAATCAATAATTTTGACCCATACAATGTATTTTTGGCTATTGCTACAAATATACCCCAGAGACTTAAGACTGCTTTTGTGCTCCAGGGTCACAAATATTGCCATAATGATGTTTAACACATCCATAATATTGCTGAGGATAGAAGGATGATCTTTAGGAGTTATTCGTGGTATGCTAAAAGTAATTTGTTAATGCATTTACACTTTTAAATTTCCATTTACTGATCAATAATTAATGAGTAAAATAATGTCATGGCTGTACCCAGTTTTTGAAAATGCTTATTATTGCAGTCATAGAATGAACATTTTGCTAATTATTTACACATGTAAATGGAAGTTACTCTCATAATTTGTGCAAAGCATAGGCTGAAATTTTCGCAAATCTGTGTTTTTGTAGTTTACACTGAGACAGTAACAGTATTGTTTTCAAAAACTTGCTCTTTAAACCCTGTTTTCAAATGTTTGCATTTTCAGGCCTCAAAACGCTTTTACGGTTGTTACTGAAATTGCTGTAAAAGAGTAAGGTCAATTTCAGCATTGCAACAGACAAACACTCTAGCCTAGCTATAAGAAATGTAACTCCTCTCTCACTCTCTCCAGTGTGTCGTGGTCCAGAGTGAAGGCCCAGAGCTGCAGTCTGGCGCTCAGATGAGGAACGCTGCTCAGGGTCAGGAGACACTGCTCTGCGGGGCCCAGAGGTGAACGCGGGGCCTGAGCTTTTGCCTCCTTTATCAGATTCAGCTCCTCTTCGGTGGGAACCAGCATCTGCAACCTCTGAGCCACAATAATGTCAATGAACACTCATGCTTTCCATTCACTGTTGCTGTAATTTGTCACATGTATTAGTGAAGGGTTCTAGTCATACATATATAGATTTTTACTCATATTGACTTTAACAGCACTGTAGGGAACACACCTGGATGTCTTCTCTGTCTAGTACAGTGTTGTCCATGCTGTATATGGCAGGAGGAAGCAGGTGAACCGGTGGCAGACTGCTCAGAGTTATAGTGATGATGTTACTGCGCTTTACACCCAATACAGACACACACGGCTGCTTCTGCTGCAGGGATACACAGGGAAAAAGATGTGGAGCACAAATGCTGGAAACCAAAATCCACCTCATCCTCATCGTTTGGTTTCTGTTTTATAAAATATACTATTTTATTTTATGGAAATCCATTTCAGCCACATATGGAAAGAAAAAAAATCATTGTTTGGTAAGACATACTGTAATTATTACTTTATATGTCATATATATGAGATGTAAAGTTAAAATTATGACTTCAAATGTTATAATCATGACATAAGTTGTAATTCCGACGTTAAAAGTCAAAATTATGACATTCTAATTCAAAATTATGAGAAAAAAAAAAAATTAATGTCTCAATTTTTACTTCCAAAGTCAACATTTCAAACTTTTTTTTTTTTTTTTTCTAATTTACTTTTTATGTCATAATTTTGGTCAGGACTCCCTGGAAATAGTGATCACAATTATGATTTTGTCATACTTTGGACTTGTAAAGTCATAATTTGGACTTTTAAAGTCATCTTTTTGACTTTGTATTTCATATGGTTTTGTCATAATTTTGACTTTTTATCTCATAATTATGATTTTTCGTCTCATAATGCTGACTTTTAAAGCCATAATTAAGACTTGCCAAAACATGATTTCTTTTTTTGGGCTTCCATACTATCGTGGTGTCAGGAACTGCTGCAAACGATGCCCGAATGAATCAAAGTGAATCGGCAACAATTTCAGACTTGGATTAGATCAAAAGAATGATTCGTTAATGAATCTGTCATCGTTAGTTCTGATTGTAAACAGCTGATAAAAACACATATTAATTGCTGAAAATTATTCATCTTCATTGACACATAAGGATTTAACAGTAATATTTTACTGGGGCAGCAGTGTTTATATTGTCTACCCTGATAGCACACTTACTTCATGGAGACGTCTATTTGACGTCTGCATTTACATCTGCTAGATGTATTTTTTAGAGTGTTTGCTCATCTGCAATACGTCTATACTTTTTCTATCAGATGTCAAATAGATGTTTATTAGATGCCTTTAAGATGTTCATGATTTAGACTGTATGTAAAACTGACATCTTATAGACGTCTGTCAGTTGTTTGTACGCAGCAGATTCTTTCCAGATCAAGCGATCTTTAACAGACATCTTGCAGACGTACGTGTGCTATCTGGGTAGCGACTGTCCTGTGTTTACTAATGGTTGTCTGTGCAATTTAAACACTGAAATCCTACCTGTCGTGCCCCCATCAGACTGGAGAGGGCGCTGTTGGTGCTGCTTTTGCTCTCAAACAGGTATTCCAGTCTATTGGTGTCTAGCCGAACCGGTTCTAGACCGGCCCAGATCGACTGAAGCCCAAAGCGGCCCACTCTCGGCAAAGGCTGCAGACTCAACAGCGCGCTCCAGTGGAGCCTCAGGGTACGACAGCCTGACGGCCGCGGTGATTCGCTCGCTACAGAGAGGGGTGGGGCCAAAGGGGGAGGAGGCGGGGGGATGGGTGTGGCTGCAATCTGATTGGCCGAAGTGTGGGAGGAGTCTTCATCAATGCTGTCCAGCTCAAGATCCTCATCATCCCATAGGTCGGAGAAGTCTAGGGCGTTGAGGCGGAGCAGAGGGGCGTGTTTTACGAGGGAAGACCAGGTGGTGTCGAGAAGAGAAGATTCAGCTTCTTTCATTGGATATTCTTGGTGATTTACTCTTGAAGCACTTGAGGAAAGTAAATGCATGTGCAAAAAGATGGAACCGTGGTAAAACTTGTTCTTTTTCTTCTCCAAATAAACACAATGATCAAATATCCAGTCTGAATATACTTCAGAGTTTAACAGAAATGGTTTACCTCAATAAAAATGATCAGTGGCCATTCAATAGTTGGATCATGAATGTGCTGAAGAACATGCAACTCCTCCAACGTTTCTCTTGCTGTAACAAGATTTCCAAAAATGAAGAACCATATGTCTTCATGCACTTCAAAACAAAGATAATCCAGGACCATTCACAGGACCATCAAGAGCATGCAGCACACTTTTTTGCAGTGGTGTTTCAAATGACGCAGCTCCTCTGAGAGTCTCCACTGTAGCTTTAGGTGTAAAAACTCAATCTACATTGAGTTTGAACTTCTACAACATCTGTCTGATGGCTCACATTAAAGAGTTTGTCCATGTTATGAAGAGCACCAGTGGATGTCAGATGTTCTCTCACACTCGGTTGAGGTTTGCATCCTTCAGAGTTGATGCTGCAGTATTTCAGAAGCTCTCCAGTGAATGCGCTGCGATTTGAGGTTCTACAAGAAGTCAAATGCTGTAGAATCCTTTCAGTGTCCAGTATTTGTGTGAGAGACGTGACACTCTGTCTGCGTCCCAGACGTTATGAGGGGTCGTTTAGACAGAAAAGTGTGTTTGTTTGAGCGTTTATTTGAGTTGCGCCCTTTCCCTTAATTTCCTTATATCTCCAGCATCTCCTGTTTACATCGCTGCTTCTGTACACACAGCTTCACTATCTCTCTGTCTCCACCCTTTCGCTCTCTTTCAGCCTCTCTAGTGCTCTCAGGTTTCCCAGGTTATAATGGCATCCCTCCTTATTCCTTTGAGAGTCAGTCCATGTTGGGACTGGGATTGCATATGGTTTTTGAAGATACAATCAAGTCAGTCACTATTATTGTTGATCATGCATAACGGTTAAGGATCTAAACATTCCTCTAAGTATTAAAGTTCAGTGTGAATGATTCTTTAAATCACGTGCATGTTCATCTGCTGGACCATAAAAGAGGTGAAACAATCCTACAGATGCACACTGAAAGTTGCTTGTTTTCTGCCAAAATATAAAATGTTTTCTTAAAAGTCAACTAAATAAACTAAAAGCATTGAAGAACTAAATTCAAGCTGCTTTAAGAACTGAACTGCCTGGTTGTGTAAAACTAATGCATAGCAATTTTCCAGTTCAGCTCCTGTGAACACATCCATAAGTCTTTGCAGTTTGCTATTTTTGAGACAAAATGGCTCTTTTATATGGATGTTTGTGTAGATTCAAGGACTTGCCAGCACTTAGCAACCATTTGGATTGACGTAGTGAAAATGAATGGTTTTTATCTGTAACCATATGAGTTTTTTTCTTTATTTTACTGCAGTAAAGTACATTTGTAACAAAGGCACAGACATAGATATATTTCAAAGAATGTTTGCGGATTTATCTTTTTTTACAGTCATGGCCAAAAATATTGGCACCCTTGGTAAATATGATCAAAGAAGGCTGTGAAAATTAATCTGCATTGTTAATCCTTTTGATCTTTTATTTAAAAAAAAATTCACAAAAATCTAACCTTTCATTGGATAATAAGAATTTAAAATGGGGGGAAATATCATTATGAAATAAATGTTTTTCTCTAATACACATTGGCCACGATTAGCAGGCCCCCTTTTATTCAATACTTTTTGAAACCCCCATTTGCCAGTTTAACAGCTCTAAATGTTCTCCTATAATGCCTGATGAGGTTAGAGAACACCTGACAAGAGATCAGAGACCATTCCTTCATCCA
>JAFVLL020005406.1:0-12532 GCA_021397915.2 Tor tambroides | reverse complement strand
TGGTCGTGTTCCTCTTTGTTGTCAAATGTTGCTAAATCATAGTAGTATTTCCTGCAGTAATCTTGAGCCTCAGTCCAGTTCTTTAACTCATTGATGAAGTAATAACGACGAGAAGAGCTCCATGGAAGACATGCAAACCCTTCAACACAAAGTTAATTAGTTGTTTTGTTCTAGTCAGTGGCAGGAATGTAAGGAACTGTTGTTTAATTTTATTTTGTAAGCTTAAATTTAAAACATAAAAATATTTTTATACTTACCTACTAACAGTGTTGTGAGAAGCATGTGTACAAACTCCATTTTTTTTAAGACAAATGTGATGGATTGTGAATAATATATTTAATTTAAAAACAAAACAAACATCAAGTCGTCTTATTAATAACAATAATGAAGCTGATAGCAACGATTCACAACACAAAAGTGTTGATGTTTTGCCAGTGTGATGCTCTAAAAGCCACATTGTTAGACTTGCAAATGTTTCTTTTTTTGACTCTGCCTCAAGGATCCTCCCTTTCGCTAACTATTACCCTATCAAACCAGAATATTTACCCTTACATAGAATAAAGCAGCCTTTTCAGGGTCATTCATTTGTATAATAAATTACCATAAGCAACCTATTTTGACCTGGATACATCTGATTTAATATAAAAGTGATTATGTAAGAGCCATGTACAACATTTACTTAACAAAATCAGTTCAAGGAGACAAGTGAGCTGATTTGCATAAATTTGATTAAATCCTGTTAATCTTAGTAGAATACAGAAGAAATACTAATTTTAGGGCAATTTAGGATGTGCGATTTGCACCAGTTGAACAACTCATGAGAAAGCTACTTTATATTTGCTAATGATACAAAATCAGTATTATTCAGTTTTATTTTATTCTATTTCATTCAAATCTGACGTGTGTAAGGCAGCCATAGATTTCCTTATCAAATCAATTGTAAATCAGTTCCATTACTCTTTGTGAGAACAAGTACAGTAACTATCAACTATCCCAAGCTCAAACTTCATGGCCTTGTTCAAACTATGTTCTCAGTCTTTGAAGACTTGATGTTGCCTGAAAGGTATAAGTAAATATTTACAGATGCATGTTGTTTATAACTTATGTCTCATAATTATAGGGGTCTTATTGGATCAATTCTTTGTTTCAGATAAGTTGTTCCAGATTTGTCAATCACTGCATTCTGAATTAAAATACTTTAACTATGTTGTTATTATAGACCATTTGTCCTTGGTATATACCCTTTTTCTTGTTCTTTCACTCTTTATTCAGGTGATTACATCACCTCCATCCAGCAAGAGCTAATGTTAATGAAGGAGTGTGAGCGTAAGACAATTGTGGTCTATTATGGCACAGGTACAGTAATGTTTGTGCCTTGCCTGGTATTTCTCCAGTAGCTGTCAGGGTAAAAGAAGGGTGCATCCCACAACATGTTTTATACCCTTCCTTCCAGAGTTACGCTGTCAGATATGAAGCACAGATCACCCAGACGTGTTTAATAGCCTATAGATTTTGTAAATAGCTGCCAACATGTGTTAGCACATGCTCTAGATGACTTGTGCATTCACAAATATTATTTCAAAGGCATGCATTCCCACTCACAAGCTTTCAAAATGTTTATGATATTCTTGTTATGATTGTAAGTTATGGGTGTTTGCGTATGTATCTATTGAAAATGTTTTGTGTGCACTGGCTCAAAAGACTAGGCACTGAACTGTTCAACTTTTCAGGAATACTAAATTGTGGATTGGGGAGGATCATTGCAGGATATCTACCAAGGTATACAGTGAATAACATTAGAGCTCTATGCAAACATTTGAGTTTGAATTTTTTATCATTACATCACTTGCCCACTGATGGATATTCTGCAGTGAATGGGTGCCATCAGAATGAGTGTCCAAACAACTGATAAAAATATTACCAATAACACAGTGTCTATTTACACAAATTGCAAAAAGCTTGCCTTGTTGGCAGAGGCTATTTACACAAACTCTGCCCATCAACGTGTGTCACACTTCACACAGAGCGAGGAGACACGGAGATATTCAAATAACAGTCTTTAATGACTCAACAGGGTAACAAGGAGTACAGGCAAGGAAGACATTCAAGGACCAACAAACACTAACTGAATGGACTGGGGCTTTTAAAGACAGGACAATCAGGGAGGAAGACGAGATACACCTGGAATCAAATTAATAATCAACGTGAGGGAGAAACTGGGTCACAGGGAACACATGGGGAGCAAAACACAAAACACAAAACAGTCCACAATCCTGACAATGAGCTAGTTCTAATCAACACTAAACAACAATAGTCTAACAACAGCTGGATATGGTAAAATGCGTGCCATATTCTTTTTTTACGCGATCGACCAGGGTTCAAATCTACCTTTTGTGAAACCTTTTTTTTTTTTTTTTTCTTTTCCACCATTTTCAAATATTGTATCCCATCATAAAGGCATTTATTTTGAATCAAAATGAAGGAAATAATTGACATTTTGAAAATAAAGTATCGGGTAGGGTTAGGGTAGGTGTAGGGATGGCTTTATTGTCCCAATAAGGTGGCATCCTTTTAATAATTTTAATTAAAATTATAATTTACACTCAATGTGTTATTGTTTTATAATGTACTACAATACTGAGGTGCTGCAGATAATTGCCACTATTTGCAATAATAAGTATAAATAGCAGAAAATTATGCTATTTTAACAGTGTATTGTGGCATTGTGAGAAGTTGTGTCATAGGGGGAAGGTATGTGCCATCTAGATGGCTGCAGCATGGGGACTACAAACCAAGATGGCCACCTAGTCCTGAACTACAGTTACCATGCTCCTCAGCGGGGGAGGCACAACTGTTGGGAGTGAAGGAAAAAAGCTGATGATGAGCTGGGAACAGAGGGACTTGGATTCTTCTTGTGTGTGAATGTGGGGAGAATCTGGACAATGTTTTCCTCTGTTGTGACTTTTGGCTTTTGGAGTTGATGATTAAAAAAAAAAGAAGAAGAAATTTGTAACTTGACCTCAGCCTGGACTCAATTTGTGAAGCAACCCACACTTTGAGGATACCCTACCTCTCACAATGCCACATATGGTTGAGAATGCAGTTCCAATGGTGTGAGTGCTGATGTCCAGCGGGGATTGGGAAGACCTGACTGTGAACTTTGCTAAGTTAAGTACAAAAGACCACAACACTACAATGGAGGAGTTGTTAAAAAGCAATTCTAGAAACTAACCAAATCCAACAACAAACTAATGCTGCATTAGTAGAAGAACAAAGACATGCAAATGAGTTGAAAGCAAAGAAGCTTCATTTAAGAATGAGCCAAGAGATCAACAAAGTTAGGGCTAGTGACTTCATTCCCAAAATGGGGGTCACCGATGATGTGGAGGCATACCTGAATGCTTTTGAGACAACTGCACATAGAGAAAAGTGGCCAAAAGAACAGTGGTCTAGGATGTTAGCACAATTTTTATCAGGTGAATCACAAAAAGCTTTTTTAGATTTAGACCCTACAACTGCAAATGACTATGATAGCTTGAAAAAAAATAAAAAATCCTCAGCAGAAATGGTCTCACAACATTTGTAATGGCCCAGCAAGTACATGAATGGGGTTTTCAAAAAGATCAACCTCCTCGTGCACAATTTCATGAATTGATGCGATTGACGAAGAAATGGCTAGAACCTGAAAAGAACGCAGTAGTTGTTGAGAAGGTGGTGGTAGATAAGTATTTAAGAGCCCTTCCATATGAAGCAAAAAATTTTTTTAAAAAAAAGTAGTTAGTCAGAGCAATCCAGTAACAGCAGAGGAGTTAATAGAAGCAGTTGAAAGATATCAAGCTAATGTAAATATGTTAAGTTACCGGACACAAGTTAGTTTTCATCCACAAATAAGGAAGAGTCCCACAGGCCATCTGACACAGTGGTTTAGCCAGAGGAAGGCAAACAGTAGTCTTTATGAACAACAAAAAGACTACAGCCCTAGAACATGTTACAAATGTGGGCAACTTGGTCATATTTCTTGGCAGTGTGACAAACCAGATGAACCCATGCCCACAGCAGATTCTTCAGGGAGTCAGCAGACTAATCTCTTTGCTGCATTTATGGGAGCCACAAACTTCCCAGCTATGGCCTGCCCTGTGACAATAAATAGCCAAGATGTGGAGGCCTTATTAGACTCAGGGAGCATGATTACCTTGGTTCATAAGTCATTAGTTAATCCAGCAGAGATCTCTCAAGAAAATACCATTCTGGTGTCTTGTGTGCATGGGGACACTCAGAAATATCCAACAACTGCACTAACCCTTATCACCACCAAAGGGAAATGTGATGTAAAAGCAGGAGTAGTGGATATGTTGCCAGTAAGTGTGCTCATTGGCAGGGACTGCCCAATACTTCATGTCTTGTGGCAATATATACTGGGGAAAAAGATGAGGGAGACCCAAAGGCCTAAAGGTAAATTCAGACATAGGGGAGACACTGCCCCAGGCAGTCAGGACGTAAAATATATGACCAAATGTTGTTCTCCAGTTCAGACTCGTGCAGAAACAAGGGCTGTTCCAGAAAAGACTGAGACTGCTATTGAGAAGGAGTCATCACAGGAGAGCATGGATGAAACTGAAACCAAAGTGGAGGATGTGCCATTAAGAGGGAAATATGGAATGTACGGCACAGCTAAATGACCAAACACTGACTAATGCATTGAGGAATATTAGAGTGGTGGAGGGGGTGGATAAGCAGCAGGGACATATTACATATCCTTACTTTGCAGTAAAAAATGGTCTGCTTTATCGGATAAATAAAAGTGGAGAGGATATCGAGGAACAGCTTCAAGTATCTAAGTCTCATAGAACAGTGTTGCATCTAGCTCACACCCATCTACTTGGAGCCCACTTAGGGATGGATAAAAGTAAAGAAAGAATTTTTCAGCATTTTTTTTTTTTGGCTCGGCATTTACAAAGAGGTAGAAAACTACTGCCGCAGCTGTCCAGAATGCCAACAAGTAGCCCGAATACCTACAGAGAAGAACCCCCTAATTCCCCTGCCAATTATTGAGATCCCATTTGAAAGAATCGGAATGGATATTGTGGGGCCCCTTCCTAACAGTGCTAGGGGACATCAATATATTTTAGTGATGATATTTTTAGTGATGACACCACAGCAGCAGCAGGAGACACTTGAGTTGGTAGAGCGGAATAGAGATGTTTTTTTTCTTTTGAACATGGTCATACCCATGTGATGCAACATGAAATTCACATGATACCTGGCAAAGTAATATACCAGCGCCCATACAGGATCCCTTAAGCTCGGCGAGAAGCTATCAAAGAGGAGGTAAGAAAAATTTTACAATTAGGGATTGTTGAAGAATCGCAGAGTGCCTGGTCGAGTCCTATTGTGCTGGTTCCCAAGCCAGATGGAACAATAAGATTCTGTAATGATTTCAGGAAATTGAATGAAGTGTCACAGTTTGATTCTTACCCAATGCAACATGTAGATTAATTGATTGATCGGCTGGGAAAGGCCAGATTTATTACCACTCTTGATTTAACCAAAGGATACTGGCAAGTTCCCCTTTCTCCAGCATCCAAGGAAAAGACAGCTTTTGCTACCCCAGACGGGCTATTCCATTATGTTTGTCTACTGTATGGCCTGCACGGGGCACCAGTGACTTTTCAGAGGCTGATGGAC
Organism: Tor tambroides; assembly: GCA_021397915.2. Taxonomy (NCBI): domain Eukaryota; kingdom Metazoa; phylum Chordata; class Actinopteri; order Cypriniformes; family Cyprinidae; genus Tor; species Tor tambroides. The sequence continues at coordinate 6,847 of JAFVLL020005406.1, read as the reverse complement.
CGCGTCCTCCGACCTCACCAAAGGTATGCTGCGGCATATTTAGATGATGTGGTGGTGTATAGCCAGGATTGGGAGACCCACTTAATGCAAGTTCAGAAAGTGTTGGATTCACTAAGGGAAGCTGGCCTTACTGCTAACCCTAAAAATTGCAAACTAGCCTTCAGTGAAACAAACTACCTGGGATACACCTTAGGATGAGGTCTGGTTAATGGGCTGAATCAGTTGTGTTTGATTAAAAGAGACATGCAAGATGTGCCATGTTGGTTTGGTGGGGTGGGATCCAGAAACGTGGTTCAGCGCCACTGATGTAGATGTCCTTTTTAGCAGAACAGAAAATATGATTTCAGAACAAAATATTTTTCTCCATTTGATGCAAGTGAACAGGGCTTAACTTAGACCATTTTTGATGTTCCAAAAGTCCTTGTTTAGGTTATTAAGCATCTTCTCTAGCAAAATGAGCAATTATTTTCAGGAAAAATAATCATGTGTGTATATACACACTTTTTATATATAATTGCCACCACATCACGTGTGACCCTCTCAGCTTGCATACATCACAGTTGTGAACTGTGAAGTAAACCATCTTGTGAATGGACATCACAGAGCTTTTTGTTTTTAAATAAAACAGAAAATTAACAGGGATCCACCAGAAGGGAGGAGATCCTAAGAGAGCAATGCAGAAAGAAAAAGGATCAAAATGATGCCTTAAAAAGAGTAGATATATAGTTAAAAAAAAAATTCTCATCTTAATGAATATTGTCACGGTGCACACACGAGGGAGGACACAGGAACACGCAGACAAGAAGTAAACTCAAATAATAGTCTTTATGGACATCAGGGCAAGACAAGGCAGGACAAGGCAAGGCTGACAGACAGGAACACCGGGGAGTAACGAGCAGACCAGACAACACGAAACAGAACAGGCATGAACTAATATACACACGCTAATTACAAACACAGCTGAACAGACTAAACTAATAATCACATGAAACAAGGACAGGAAACAAACCAAATAAGGACACAAGAGGCAGGAACACGACACACACACGACAGAACCCTGACAGTACTCCCCCCTCCCGAAAGGCTCGTCCCGAGCCTTAACAGTTCCATCAGGGAGGGGGGGTGGGCGCTCTGGAGGCCCCTCAGGACAGACATCCACAGGAACACAGGACGGGGACCTCCAGAGCAGAACAGACAGACGGAGGCCCCGGCGGAGCTGGGAGCTCTGGAGGCCATGGCGGTGCAGGGAGCTCAGGAAGCCATGGCGGAGCAAGGGGCTCAGGCGGCCATGGCGGTGCAGGGACTCCGGAGGCCATGGCGGAGCAAGGGGCTCAGGAGGCCATGGCAGGTGGTCTTCGTGGCCGTGGCCTCGTTCTTCGGCCCACCCACCCCACCCCCAAAATTTCCTGGGGGAATCCAGGGGGTATCAGGAGTCCTCCGGGGCTAGACACACAGGACAGGGACAGGACAGGACCGGACCACCCTCCTGGGCTAGACCGACAGGGACAGGACAGGAAAGGACCACCCTCCTGGGCTAGACCTACAGGGACAGGACAGGACCGGACCACCCTCCTGGGCTAGACCGACAGGGACAGGACAGGACCGGACAGGACCGCCCACAGGAACAGGAGTCCTCCTGGGCTAGCTCGGAAGTAGAGGCTTCTTAATGGGCATGACAAGGAGTCAGGGGCCCTCACAAGGTTCCCTCAGCAACCGCTTACACTTCCGCGACAGGGAGGCAGGCGGCTGGAATGACCTCCATGGCCACAAGAAAAGGAGCTGCCTGCCCCAGACGAGTCTCCATGGACAAGACATGATTAGGTAAGTTAAAATGTTCCTGTGGGCACAACAAACACAAAACATGGCTCTCCTGGCCGTGACGTGTGGACTTGATCCACGGAGAGGGTAGCGGCGGCTGACGGGCATGAGTCAGCGGCAATCCGGCGGGCTCGAGTCAGCGGCGGGCCGGCGGGCATTGAGTCAGAGGCGGGCCGGCGGCGTGCACAGGGGAGCCGCGGACGGCAGCGGACATGAGCGGCAGCCCATGCTCTGGACTGGGGAGCCGCGGACGGCGGCAATGATTTCTCCCGCGATCGGTGGGCTTGGGTGAGCCGAGAACGGCGGCATGATCTCCCGCAATCGGCAGGCTGGAGGGCTCGCGGCCAACGGACTCGTGGCACTCGCGGCTATCCCGCCAAACTCCCATGCGATGCTGTCGCGGGCTATGGCGGGATGATGAGCGGCGACTTCCACGCCGCGGGGCAGACAGACAAACAAACAGGAACAAAATAAAAACTTTTCAAAAAACGAACAAAATAAAACGTGGTGAAGGGGCGCCGCTTACTGTTTAGGTCTGGTCTTCTGTCACGGTGCACACACGAGGGAGGACACAGGAACACGGAGACGAGAAGTAAACTCAAATAATAGTCTTTATGGACATCAGGGCAAGACAAGGCAGGACAAGGCAAGGCTAACAGACAGGAACACCGGGGAGTAACGAGTAGACCAGACCACACGAAACAGAACAGGCATGAACTAATATACACATGCTAATTACAAACACAGCTGAACAGACTAAACTAATAATCACATGAAACAAGGACAGGAAACAAACCAAATAAAGTCACAAGAGGCAGGAACACATGACACACACGACAGAACACTGACAAATATAGACTGAATATCAATCATATTCAGCTGTGCCGCACATGCAGCTAGAAGAGTTTCAGTAACATACTGAATGACTAAGAGACTGAATTTTGTTGATAAAAATTTTTTGTTTTGTTTAAAAACATGTTGATATTGTTTGTATCAAAATTAAACTTTCTTTCTCTTTTGACATGTTCAAAATTAAATAGAAATTATGTAATAACTACCATTTCTGTCCTTTAGTGTAACGTAATGTCCTATGGTGTGACACACATAAAATATTTGTTTTTATCTCAAAATATCTTTAAAAAACAGTTGAGTACTGAAATAGGGGAGATACAAATATCACTCAACTTAAAATGGTATAATTTTCAGCAGTTTTGAACGAATAACAGCAAATTGTATCTTGTTGTCAAAGTTTGTCTTGAAATTGTCCAAAAAGTCATGGGGGAAAAATGATGTTAATTATAATTTCATATTAAATAAACAGCACTATATGAAAATAAGTGTCTAACAAAGAAGATCTCTATCACGCTATTTATGTATTATTAAGAGGTTTTTTCTTAATTTTTGCTGTGTCACACCATAACAAATTTATGGTACAGTTCAGTAAAAAAATGTTTAAAAAAAGCAGTGAAAGAATTGACAAAGTTAGTAACCCTTTATATTTTCTCAAAGATCAGACTTCACACTACATACATGCTATAAGGTCTGTTTTGGGTTTTGTTTCATGTTCTTGTTTTCATGTCTTTTATTTTGAAGTTTAGTTATGGTTCCTGTTTGTGTCATGCTTCCCTTGCCCTCATGTCTTCATGCTATTGGTTCCCTTGTTCAATGTGTCATGTTCTGATTGGTTGTCATAGTCATGTGTCTTGTTTCCCATTGGTTTGTTCTTGTCATGTGACCCTGATTGTTTGTTATAAGTAGCCATGTCTTTGCCATTGATCCTTGTCGTGTATTAATGTTGTTACCTGCTGTCGGTGAGTCTAGTCTGTTCATGCCATGCCACGCCTGTTTCATGTCAAGTCTGTTTGGATTATGTTTGAATTTTGGATTTCACGTTGTAAATAAACTGCACTTGGGTTCATCATTATGCTCGCCTTCAGTGGACTCTTTACACATGCATTTCTTTATTTTACAAAAAAAGCATTTTTCACTGCCTATTTGTCAACTACCCCCCCCACACATATACGTACTGTGTGTGTATATATATAGAAAAAACTTGCAGAAAATACAGTTTCACTTGCAATGTAAATGGGTGGTTTGGGTCATAGATATTGGTACCCGGTTATTAATTATTTAGGCGTTATAACCAGGTTATTAATAAATATTAATTATTTATTTGAATTAATTTTTCACCCTGGGAAGGGTACTGTCACAAGGCAGTTCATAAGCATTTTGTAAGTATTATTTAACTTAATTTATTTTGTATTTCTTTATTTTTTACCTATACTACAGAATTTTCATTCACTATTTCCCCCTACACTCTTAAAAATAAAGGTGCTTCAAGATGCCATAGAATAACCTTTTTTTCCATGAGGAACCTTTAACATCTGAAAAACTTTTCTGTTTCAAAAAGGTTCTTTGTGATGAAAGTAGGTTCTTTAGATTATAAAATGGTAAGAAAGAGATGGTCCTTTAAAGAACCTTTGACTGAATGGTTCTTTGTGGAACCAAAAATAGTTATTCTATGGCATCGCTGTGAGGAACCTTTTAAGCACCTTTGTTTTTAAGAGTGTATGCTGTCTGTTCATCTTTATTGGTGCTGTGGATAACAGGTTTTGTCTTTGTGTGTGTTTCATGACTGTGTTTCAGTTTCACCACTGATGGGAAGAAATGTACTGCCAGAAAGCAAGTGAGCAGAAGATCAGGACGGTGGTGCAGAGTGATGGCCATCAACCCCGCATGTCAACAGCTTCATTCCGTCCGTAATGATGTTTAAATGGAGGACTTCACAGAGAGGGTCAGTGGCCTGTTTGCCACCATCCACATGCCCTCCATTTAGGGGCGACGGTTGTGAGACACTTGTTGTTTTTGCTAATTTTGAAGATAGTTTTAAGATGAATCAAGTTCACTCATAGGACAGGGATTCCCATTCAAGCCCTCGATATGCATGTGTTTGTTTCATTTATATTCTTGCACATGTAATGCTTTCATGGCTGTAAATTGTTGTTGCAGTGTACTCTGAGTAGCAAACACAGTAGTAAAATGTTTTGCAATGTTTTAATAAAAACATTTATGAAAATATGCTTGTATTTCTTTTTGATTTGTAATGTTATTCTGAAGTATAGTAGTATTACAATTTTACTAACTACATGTATACAAGTATGTACTATTTCAACAAATTGTTAACAGTATAGGAATTAAATTTAGCATTTATATACATTAAATAAAACAAGCATTTTACAATTTTTTACAATTTTTAATAAAATATGAGGGGTTTTTTTTATTAATGGAAATTAGTTTATGCTTGCTTATTCTATTCATCAGTGTTTGAACCATTAAAGAAGAAATCACATTTTCCGTATTTCATTTCTGGGTTAAAAATTAAAAAATAAATGGAGGCAAAAGTACATGGACCGATAATTGCTCTTTCGTGCATTGTGGGCGTTATGTGAGGTGTGTACCTCTCCTGGAAGATGCATCAGTTAGTTGAACAACAGACACCAGAGAGGAATCATAACTGTGCCATCTTAGCAGACGAGTGTTAAGAAACTCTGCAACTGACATCATGTCCAAGGAAAAAAACACAGAGACCACCAGTGAAAGCAGGTCAGTGGTGACCAGATACTTTCTCTAAACGTTTTGTTGCACTGTGGTCTTTTAATTGTGTCAATTGTTTGTCTGGTTTCAGCTGTAGGCTGCTACTTAGGGAACATGTGTATAGTCAAGGAGTGTAGGTCTATGTGCTGAATGATTACACTGAACATAAATAGGTTCTGGTCTATATATAGACCTGAATCACTTTGTGATAAATAACTAGATGATCTTCAAACATCTTTTAGTTCTGACACACTCCATGTGAGGACTGCAGGTAAGACAGTCCAAGGTCACACTGACAGGACTGAGTAAACTATTTTGTCAAATAGCAAAGTAGGTAGTTACTAGTTTTTTTTTCTGTTTTGAACAGAATAGAGACATAAATCTGAAATGCATATTAAATGAATACAGTAATTTAAATTTATTATTTCCTGTAATCGATTGATCATTTATTAGTATTATTGTTATTACTATTATTATTATTATTATTGTTATTGTAATTATTAGTAGTAGTAGTAGTAGTAGTATTAGTATTATATAGTAATCAATATTTTATTGTTCTTATTGTATATATTACTCAAGTTTCACGTGTATCAGAACAGGCTACAGTCAAAATGCATAGGGAATGTTTAAAGAGAGCTGAATGTTTATGGGTAGAAGTGTATTAGGCATGACAAGTTTAAACCAGTACTTGTGATGGTATGAGAGATAAGACTCTAGACATGTTCTTTGTTTCAGCAGAATTTCACCAATATTTTGAAAGTAGTGAAGTGTAATTCACTGTAATTATGGAGGGTATTTTACTGTAGGAATATAGTTTCAGTTTAGGTCAAAATTATTGAATTGGTTAAAAAAAAAAATAAAAAAAAATCTAAACATAATTTGAGTCATCTTTTGGTATTGTTTTAATGAGCTATGCATTCAGTGTCAAATGTGCCAAGTTTTGTGGCTTGTCTATCTTCTTTTGACAGAAAGGCATGACATAACTGTTTACTTAAGATGTCCACTTTTTTTATGTTTTTGCATTTGTATATTTTGGCTATGGGGACACGTCTAGGGAAGTGATTATCAAATAATTAAATGAACAGATTTAACTTTTTGTAGCAATTCAAATGTCGCTGCTTGTGCCATCATCTGTGTTATATAAATCTGTCAATTTTACATACATTCATATTCAGCATTGTATTTTATTTTATTTAAATTTTATATGTCCTTTTTTATCCTTTTTGCATATAGTGGCACATTAGTAAAACTTGTTAGACCTTTTTGAGATGTGTAATTTGTTTCTTATGAAGTTTAGACATGTCTCTGTACTGTCAAACAGCACAGAGTACTGGAGTACCGGAGACGCAGAGGCCATGAGGCCCAGCATCTTTTGAAACGCCTTGAGAGGTAGCGGGGCTCCAATTTTGAATGAGGCCACCAACTGCTGAATGGC